>WNWU01020893.1:0-41769 GCA_012654045.1 Ptyas mucosa
TATCTATCTATCTATCTATCTATCTATCTATCTATCTATCTATCTATCTATCTATCTACCTATCTTCCTATCTACCTACCTACCAACCAACCAACCAACCATCTTTCTACTGCAGTATCTATCTATCATCTATCAAATTTATATAGCTAACCATCTCACCAAAGGCGATTCTGGGTATGCCCAACAGTACCAGATATAGAACAACAGTTATAAAAAAAATATATAAAATTACATATTAAAAAGAAAGATTACACGAAGTAAATATACAAACCCTGGGCAATAGGAATGGCTACCCCAGCAATGGAGCTATCTAATCGTCTCTTCTGAAAATCTAGCTGGTATCTCAGAAGAGAAACTGTGAAAGGATTCCAAATTATATTACAAATTACAACAGTAGTTAAAAGACAATATTATAGCTAAGCACAGCTTAAGAGCTGAATAAAAAGTTGATTACATACAGTTCCTGAACCTGTGCAGACAAATAAAAATTAGAACCAGCTGACCACCAAACAGGAAACGGGAAAAAACTAACACAATTTCTTGGTTAGTCTGCTTACTACTTCTACCAAAGCAGCAGGGTTTTTTGAACCAAAACCTCTGTTACTTCCTTCAGTTGAAAGTTTATGAGAGAGAATCAGAAACCACTGTGACAGTGGTAAATTCTATTCTTCTCCTAACTCAATCTACAGATTTCTACTGAGCTTGTATCCTTGATTTTAAAAGAACTCCAAAATCTGTATCTCCAACAGCAGATACTCTGGATATTTTCCCTCCCTATATTCTGCTTCTGTATGTTACTAAGAGCCACGCCTCAATTCATGGATGTGGATTCTGCCTGAACCTGAGTGGTGGGAAGGCCGGTTGGCTGTGAATGTCAAAATCTGCAGCATTCAGACTCTCTAATTGTCTATCAAAGCTTTCCTATTCCTTCAGGCCCTACCTGTGTTAAGAACACTGACTGAAGGATGCTTTCCTGCCAGCTAGTGGATGCTAGTGGAAGAGGGGGGAAAGCAAAACAGCAGAGCTGTGCCATGTACACTGAAATTAAGTACCACTTGCTGGCATCTTAACCAATGAAAAGAGCCTGTGATACAATGCAAACAGAGCCTCTTCATCAGCCCCAAGCAGCAACCAGGGTATGTACAGGTACTTAATACAGAGACAGTAAAAGAGACATGGCAAATATGAAAAGAATCCATGTGACTTGGCAATCCAACTCACTCAGCCCGCTGCCTTTTAGAAGCCTGAAGACTATTATTTCCATCACCTTAATGCTGTAAGGTGTTGTGGAAACTGTAGTCCAGGAAGTAAAAGACAGACCTGGCCCTAATAAAAGTGTTGTGTTGAACGAAAACAAATGGCGTCTCTGTCTGCACTTTTACTTCCTGAGGAAGTGTCAGAAGAATAATCCTCTAGTTTGAAAAGCAGAAGTTGAACTCTGCATAAACCTTTGGGAAGCTGTACAGGGGAAAGGTAGTTAATTACCATGACTACCACATATGGGGGGGGGGAATCTGCATAGGGTTTTTTCCACCACTCAAAAGCCACTGCAGTGTGACCTCTTCCTTTAACCAAAGAAATAGAAACTTGTGGCTCTGAGCTTCATTAAATTATCTAGAAGAGAATTCTGTATTTAAGGTACATGTTTTTAGTGCATGGTCACAATACACCTCCTGCTTATAAGCTTTCTTTTTGTCATAATGTCCTTGGTTCACCAAAAAGGACATTGGTTCCTCTGCAACTGTTGATCTTATATTTAACTTGTATCAAGGCTGTAGCTGTGGAGATGGTCAATAGTATTAAGTATCTGGGGATGAAGATGGCTAACAGTCTGACTTGGTCTCTTTCTACATTATCTTCAGAGAAGCGTGCAAACCAGTGCTTGCATTTCCTGCATCAGATGAAGAGGGCACATCTTTCTCCTTCTGTCCTGGCCACTTTTTACAGAGGCACAATTGAGAGCGTTTGAACAAATTGCATCAACATTTGATTTGGTGGCAGCAGTGCCTCAGATAGAAAGTCCATACAGAGAGTGGTAAGGACAGCTGAGAAGATTATAGGACGCTTCCTTACCGTTATTCAAGTTACTGCTTATAAATGCTATGTGCTTAGAGCTCAAAGAGACACCCCCACACTTCACGGTCTGTTTCTGTTCCTCCCCTCTGGGAGGAGGTTTCAAAGTATTTTTAGCAGGACTACTAGATTCTGTAACAGCTTTGTTCCCTATGCCATCCATCTGGTAAACTCGCAGGATTTTTTTTCCCCCCGCCATGTATATGTATACATTTGAACTAAACTGTGATGTTTCCCTGTGTCATATGTGTGTGTGTCTGCGGGTATATGCATAATGATTATCTTTTGAGAGCTGAATGCAACAAAATTTCATTTTAATGTATGCTGGTTAGTGTACATTTAAAGTAACAAAGTTTTTATTCTATTCTATCCTATCATTAGAGATTCTGGAGTGTATTGAAAATGTTGAAATGTTACTACTTAAGGCTATTTACTTTGCTGTATTCAGAAATGGTACTGATACGGTTACATCTATGAACCTCATCCAGGTCATGGTTTTCCCAAAGGTGCTTTTTAAAAGACAATTGAACTTTCTTGTTTTTTTTCCTGGAAAACATTTTGCTTCTCTTCCAACTTCTTCAGTTCTTCACATCTATTGATGTGGTTTCTTGAGATAGGAACAGTGGTGGGTTGCTACTGGTTCGCCCCGGTTCACATGAACCGGTAGCAGCGGCGGCGGGAGGCTCCACGCACCTGCCCAGATGTCATCAAATACAATCTGCGCATGCGCAGAAGCTTCTGCACATGCGCAGAAGTAGCACACACGTGAGCGAAACAAGTAGCAAAGTTAAATGAAACCCACCCCTGGATAGGAATCATTGGAAGCTCTACCACCACCAAAAGATGCAGCCTCACATTTTGTTTTAAGGCAGTAACTGGTTAATGTGGTCAGACATGATTAGATATCTTGTGGCCTCTAAATCCTTTGGACTACAATTTCCATAACCCAGTCCATGTTAGAAAGGACTTCTGGAAGTAATCACTCCAAAGATCCAGAGCTGTCAATTGCCTATCTTTGGCATGTGGAAGGTATTGGGTCAGAAACCTATAGAACAGTGATGGCTAATCTTTTTGCCATCATGCGCCAAAAGCAGGGGGAGCAGGGGGTTACGTGTGTGTGTGTGCCCATACCCATAATTCAATGCCCCACGTGTTCCCGCCGCTTTTGGCCCACGACGGCAAATAGGTTACCAGTGAGCCCGTTAGGCCAGTTTTTTGCCCTCCCCAGGTTCCAGAGGCTTTCTTGGAGCCTGGGGAAGGCGAAAATGGCCTTCCCCACCCCCACCCCTAGAGGTCCTCCGGAGGCCGGAAATGGCCCATTTCCCGACTTCCGGTGGGCCCAGAAGGCCCAAAAATCAGCTGGCCGGCGCACGCATGCATGCTGGAGCTGAGCTAGGGCAATGCTTGTGTGCCCACAGATATGGCTCTGCATGCCACCTGTGGCACGCATGCCATAGGTTCGCCATCACGGCTATAGAGCATCAAATTAGAAACTAGTCATTCCTGTGATAGCTTGCAGAAGGCCAGTCTTTTATCTTCTATCCTTTCTATCTGTGTGATTTAATACACATGAACAAAAACACAAGAACACACACAGGCACACAAGGTTCTTAAAGTCAAGGTTGCTATGTCTATATTTTTTAGTGAAGGGATGAGACAGATCATAGCAGCTGTTGCTCTGGCAAATAGGGAGTTCTGGGGGGGTGGGGGGGAAGAAACCTCCAGGGATCTTTGTTTTGTGGAATTTACATCCGGGCTGTTCCAGATAAAATTTGGAGGCAGCTACCATAAATTTATAGCCCTACTCTGTGCTGCCTGCATTCCAACCTGCTATTTTGTTTGCTCACTCTTTATTGTGGGATAAGAAGGGAAGAGCAATAAGTCTGGCATAATACTAAAATCCAGTTAATAAAAATCAGACAAAAGCTAACTTTCCTAGGAGAAAGGTCCTGGCTGGCTGAGGCTACCCAAAGCCTATGTTAACTAATACTTCTGCTGGAATAACAACAATGACTTGATTCCATCCTGCAGAAACTTTCTTTTTATGGTTGTAGGAGGAGACAGAGACATGTGACATACTTTGCAAAGAGAAGACTATTTTCTCCAGGAGCAAGACTTCTCTTCCCCAATAGTCTACTCTTTCTATTATCCTGTTCTCGTTCCCAATCCATTGCTGTGAAATATCAGGTCTTAATTAACATCCATTCTATCCTTTGTAATACCTCAAGAAAGGAGGTATTACAGCTTAATATTTTATTCTTGTACTTTAATAGATGACTCCTATGCTGAAAGCCTTTACAATTGAAACGAGAGGAAAGTTTACATGAAATTCCAAATAATACATGACATATTGTACTGTAAAGTAACCAACAATGTTTGGCTACAACAAAGCCTGATAAGTACCTAACCCATTTTGTAGTTTATGATTCAGTGTGACATGTAACCTAGAACACTGGAAGATTTGAGTAAAGTCTTGTTAAAGTATTGGTTTAAACACATTGAGCAATCATGGTATAAACTCACAGAATTACTTTAACAAGACAAATAGGGAGAATATTTGCCATAGGGGTAAAAAAGACATCAAATGTTAGATAAAACTATGTGAAAAAGATAAAGCTTGTCAACTAGTTTATTCTTTCAGTAAACATTCTTATTTTATTGATAATATAGAAGAGAAATGGAGGAAGAAGGCCTATTCATTCATGCAAAATAAAGTTTAATAAATGTTAACTTCATTCATTGGCTTTTATTAACCGAATAACAACTGGAATTCCAATAAAAAATTGATAATATTGCTTAGCAATACAGTTAGCAGTAGCAATGCTTCCACTAAAGTATATTACGCAACCTGGAAATGTTGTAGACTGGTCTTATTTTAAGTCTGGATAAAGCCAACATTAACTTTTGAAAGGAATCCAGCTATTTGAACTGAAGTGAGCCATTGGCTTCATCTAGGAAGCCAGCAGCTGTGGAGGCATTATGCATCAAAACACTTGGCAGCAATAAAAAGCAATAAGATTCTTACTCATCAAAGACACCACAAAACTGAATACAAATAGGGAGAATATTTGCCATGGGGTAAAAAAATATATTAATCATAAGATGAGGATATAATAGTTCGTGGGAATAGAGTGGGGGAGTATGATTATAACTGGCAACAATTCCTCCATCCTACTATATTAAATAATGTTTGTATTAGTCTTGCTTTTGGCCAACTCTTCAGTGCCAAGAAAGGCTTCACTTGGATTGTTCTCCCTGATGCATTTATAATCACATTTTAGAGAGCTTCTGTTCAATATTCATTCAGTGCTGCATACAGTATATATTCTGCCATTTTTTCCTGAGATCTCAAAGTCCTCCTCCTCCTTCTTCTTGCTGCTCCACGGGTTAATTGTTCTTACTGTTAAGAAGTTTCTCCTTAATTCCTTCTCCTAATTAAACTGTTCCTCCTCCTCCTCCATGTACATTACTTAATATCGAGACTTAAGGCCAAAATTCATTAATGTACGAACACTTCTAAGCAACTCGCACTGGTTTTTTAATGTTATATTCAGTTCTGAAGGGGGGGGGGGAATCAAATAATATTATATTCATTAACTCCAACATTTACAGCATAAATAAGATTGATCAATCCTTTTTTGTACAATATCTGCAATTGTCTAAATTATTTAAACAGTTAATTTTTAACCAACCCTGTATAAGTACTACTGTGTTAAAGTAATAATAATGTATAGGTTTTACAACAATACCGTGTTTCCCCGAAAATAAGACCCTGTCTTATATTTTTTTTGAACCCCGAAATAAGTGCTTGGCCTTATTTTCGGGGAGGTCTTATTATTTGAGGGCACGTGGAGCAAGATGGGGCTCCTCTTGCCATCTTACCTGATTTCCAGCTCTGTCTCCCTAACACCAACCAGAGGAAATGGTAGGGACTGGCTGCGTATGCGGTTAAATATTTTTGGGGAGGGCTTATTTTCAGGGGGTGGTTTATTTTAGTGCATACACTCAAAAGCGTGACTGGGCTTATTATCAGGGTATATTTTTAAAAATTGCACTTGAAAAAAGATCCATGTATAAATGTAAGACCATATTGATATGACACTTGATTTGTAGCGTTCAAATATTTTCTCAGCAGTTCTCTCAAGTTACAGTTCAGTGCAGGAAATGGTGAATTGCTTTAACTCTGAACAGCTCAGAACACCTGAATACAGTTCAGGTGTTGATGGCCTGTTCTCTAGTTTGAAAAGAAATGGGCAGTGATAGTCTAAAGCAGTGTTTCCCAAAGTTAACAACTTTAAGTTGAGTGGACTTCAATTCCCAGAATCCCCCAGCCGGCATGTGATTATTCTAAAGCTATGCTCATTGGGACATGAATGTGCATGTATTTTTTTTTCTGGGAACCTGAATGATCTGTGGTGAACATTAGATGATGCGATACAACAAGGGACATGGATCATAAAACTGATGTATCAAAGATCAAGGTTTGAGAGAGCAAATGTTATATATATACAGAACATGAAGATGTCTAAAGCAAGCAGATGAATTTCCATTCTCTGATAGAATGTTTATTAATTATAGGTTAATGGATGGAGAAAGGGTAAGGTGCACAAATCTTGGATGAAATGTAGTGAATAGTTTGTGATCTGTCATAAGGAATTAATATTTGTTGAAAGAACTGAAAATGTGTATAATTGTACTTCTGCCCACTTTGTTATGATATGGCAGGACAAATACTAAAGTATAATGAGCACAGGGGTAATGAAGTTGTTAAGTAGTGTGCACGTTCAACCAGGCAGCAAGGATGAATGAGTCCTGAATAAATGGGGATTGAACACAGAAGTGAGTAAACAGAATGAAAGAAATACATTGAGGTAAGTTAAATCCTATAAAGAGAATGAATGAAGAATGAATCTCAAAACATCTAGGAAGGAAGGGTGACTCATCTGAAAGAAGATGATTGAGAAAGCCTTGGTTAGACAGAGCCCATGGCATCCTCCAGAGCCAATTCTAGTTTAGAGGTTCCAAATTGTAGAGGACATCCAAACTGAAAAGATTTCTGAAAAACAGAATAAAGTGAACAGTAGTATGTGTGTATCAATGTGCCTGCTTTGAAGGTTAAATATAATTTTGCAACAACGGGTGCTGATGTAATTAAGAATACTTACTGCGATTCACAGTAAATAGGGTGAAAATATCTGAGAAAAGGGGGAAAAAATCATCCAGGACTGAAAATCAGAGGCACAAAGCTAAAAAGAAAAGTGAGGGGAAAAAAGAAAGAAACAAGAGGGCGTCTTTTTGAAATTCCTAACAAAATTGGAAGATCAACCAAACTACAGGAGGCACCAGAATATGATTTTGCCCAAGGGCAAAAGAGTGTCAACCTTGGCAAATTTAAGACTTGTGAACTTCAACTCCCAGATTTTCCCAGCCAGCCATGCTGGGAGTTGAAATCCACAAGTCTTAAAGCTGCCAGAACTGGACACCCCTGGTTTCTAGCCAGTTTGGAACTGTAAAAGCACAGAGGTGAGAAGCTTCAAAAAGCCAACATACATAATGATCTATGGACATGTTGGAAGCATCAATAGAAAGGTCTGGAGAGATCTAGAGAATGTTTTGGACAGGATTCAGCTATATTTAATTTCCTAATTTCTTATGTTTCCTATTTCTTATGTTTCTATATTTATTTTCCTAATTTCTTATGTTTCTTATATCCTTTTTGTATTTAATTTCTTTGGATTCATATTTTTGTTCTTTTCTTTTGCTCTGTTACTTACTTCAAAAGTGAATAATTATGGGTATGTTGTTTTTTTATAATAAAAAAGTGTCAGTATCACCTTTCTGACAGGCAATGTTGTGTTCTCTGGTTCAGGAAATAGTGGTTTTTTTAAAAGAGAGGATGCAAATGTAATGTTAGCAACATTCTGCCTGCTCTTTTTTTTCTCATGACTTCTCTTCAAGGTTGCTTTTTTAAAAAAAAAAACCCACTGAACTGCGCTCAAGAAAAGTGTACAATAGGATTACATGCTTTTGAATCAGGCTATGTTGCTGGGTTGTAGAAATTTGACCTTAAGACTTAATTTTCAATTTTTTTTCATCATGAGCCTTTCTTCAATTCAATTCTGCACCTTCAGATTTTATCTTTTCCCCTTTAACCTATTTGTAAAAAAAAAAAAATCAAGCCTTTTCAAGATGGCCTTCCATATATACAGAGGGTGGCAAGAAAAGTGGTTCTTTTATACAGAGACTTCAGGACCTGTCCTGGGAAGTCTGAAGGAACTTGGGATGTTTAATCAAGAGAAAAGATGACCAAGGAAGATATGTCAGTAAGGAGAACCACAGTAAAATGACAAAAAGTAATTTTTCAATGGCCTTAAGAACTAGGCCAAGAAATAATAGATGTACATTACACCAATTTGAATTTGAATTTAAATTAATTAATTTGTTTGTTTGTCCATCTATCTATTTCCCACTTTTATTAGTTTTATAAATAACTCAAGGCAGTAAACATACCTAATACTCCTTCCTCCTATTATTCCCATAACAACAACCTTGTGGGATGAGTTGGGCAGAGAAAGAATGACTGACCCAAAGCCACCCAGTTGGTTTTCATGCCTAAGACAGGACTAGAACTCACAGTCTCCTGCTTTCTAGCCTGGTGCCTTAAGCACTATAGACCACACTGGTTCTGAACTGAAAGATAAAGGAATAATAATGAAAAAGGAAATATAAGGAAATAAGCCAATGGTAAGATCTGTGCAATAGTGAAATAGGCTACTTAGGGAGGTTATGGGTTTTCCATCTCTGGAGGTTTTCAAGAAGAGGCTGGACAAACTACCTCTCCTGATGGTTTAAAATGATTTTTTTTTTTTTTTTTTGCATACTGCAGAAGGCTGACTACTAGGTGATATTTGTGATCCTTTCTGGATCTACAATTCTATGATTCTGTAGTGGATGGGCTACTACGAGTAGTCCTTGCTTAACAGTGGCACTTGGGACTGGGAATCCCCATCGCTAAGCAACCCATCATAAAGTGCAATAGCACATGATATTTATACGAAGGCAGTTGTTGTGGCTGGGGTTGTTAAGTGAATCCTGCACAGGTCAGTGACTGCCATTTGTGACCTCTTGCTAACCTTCCCACTGATTTTGCTTGTTGGAATTATGTACTGAAGGTTACAAATGGCAATCTGGTGACCATGGGATACTGTGACTGTTGTAATTGTGAGCCAGCGGCCAGACGCTCAAATCACAATCACATACTGCAGAGTTGCTGCAATGCAATGACCACAACTTCAACAATCAGTAACTTCCTCATTCCGTGTTGCCTTAACTTCAAACCGTTGCTGAATGAAGTGGTTAACTAAGGATTACCTGTATTAGAGCTGGTTTCATCTTTAGGTGAAACGAAACATGGATTTCAGGGGCTTCCGTGAGACAAATAGCCAGCTAAATATCTGCTACCCTCTTTACATCTTTTCTTCTGTTTTTTTCGCAGCAAATATAGTTTATCATATATTATAGAGGTGCATTTGTCAAAATTTCTGTTTTGTGCTATATTATTTCTGCCTCATGTTTGTGAACTACTATCAATATAAAAATGTTGTCTTTAACTAGTGGACCATGGGTTCTAGGAAAAGTATTGAAACAACTACGTAGATATTGCCCAATAATTCATTTAGCACTGCTTACAAGTATGTGACAAATGTTCACTGATTGAATAAAGTACTGAGCATCATAAGTACTTAGATGTTCCTTTGAAATTGCTAGTCAGATAAACCACAACATATTAATTGTGAAACCACCATGCCAAATTTGTCTGATTATGGATAGGTGTGAATTATGTGAAGATTGCAAGCTGACATAAAAGCAAGCCTTTTTCTCAAGCTGTTTCTTACCAATAAAAATATGCCATCCTTTGGACCATGCCGTGTGACTGTGTTTTCCCAAGGGGGGGGGGGGGAATTAGTTAACTGATTAAATAATCAGCTGAATACTTAAAACTGTTTCAACTTTATGTCTACTAGTTTATGTTATGAAAGTCAGAGACGTCACATGTCCTTTTTAATTATTTATCTTCTCCAACCTCCTCAATTGATGTTAAGAATTATGAATTGGGGGGGGGGGTGCCTTCAATACTAGATAATGGGGTCACAGCTTTTATCTTTTACACAAAGATTATATTTAAATGAGGCTTTGCAAAGCATTTAAAGGTTTGTGTGCTTTGCAAAACGGTGTAGGTTGGTGTGACCCAAAAGCCCTCTCCTGGAAGCTTAAAAAAGCCTAAAAACACTTATTTTAAGAATTCTTAGTATAATGGACGTGCACACTTATGGAAATCACCTGGGAAGAACTTTGAAATAGCCTGGTTGAGCCTTCTTTGTACTTCAGAGAAATACTTCATTCACACTGACATGCTTTGTGAAGCACCTCTTCAGGTCTTTCTGTCAAAATGTGGGACTGGGTGAAGTTCACAAATCAAGGGAAGTGCCTGATAAATTAAGAAATGTAGTTAAGTCTAATAATTCAGATATTTGCTCACCGTTCGTATTCACCAGGTTAAAGCCAAACATAAAGTCTTACTGCATCTTTTATTTATTTATTTATTTTATTTTATTGAGTTTGTCAAACATGTATGAGAGAACAAGTATAAGTATAAACATGGACATGAGCACGTGAAATGAGTACAAAATGGGGACAGTAGGATGGACTACTCTATCTGCTTGTAGTTCCTCCTCAGAAAATCGAACGAAGGCAGTATATATATTTTTTTTTACCTAAGTCTGCTGCTTAGGGATATATCTAGACAAGTCAGTTTAATGTACTTTTCTCTAGTCTGTGGAGCACCATAAGAATATGCTAGCATCATTTGATCAATCTATGTAGCCAGTCTCAACTTTGTCTCAGTAAGGAGAGTGACCATATTCTAATAAATTACTGCAGGGCAAATTATGGGGCAGAGACAAATGGATCTCAGCCCCTGCCCCCAATTGAGGAAAAGCATGCACAGGTTGCTCTACCTCTTATGGGCTGGGGGTTGCGAAGTGAGGATGGATGGATGGATGGATGGATGGTACAGTAGACAGACAGACAAACAGACAGACAGACAAATAGACAGACAGACAGATAGATAGATGATAGATGGATGGATGGATGGATGGATGGATGGATGGATGGTACAGTGTGTTTAACCATGTCACCTATCAGAAATATTAAATGTAATTACAGTTCTAGTGACTAGATGTGACCTGCCTGTCAGTTAGCAAACACATGACATTACAGAGCAACCTGTTTTTCTTTGTGGAGCTAATAGGCAGGTCACTATATGAAGTCCGGGTCTACCATTAAGAAAAAGTCTGGTCTACTTACTATCACTACAATAGCAACAAACTCATTAGGGAATGTGGTAGACCAGGACCCCTCTAAGATGGCCAGCGTATTCAAGACAAATGTCTTGATGGTGGCAATGGCTTTAGAAAGGTTCTGGCCTATAACTTTTTTTAGAGATCTCAAAGCTGCTTTCTCCTAATGGCCTGAGGGAGAAGCTGGAAGGATAAATTCCTACATGACCTGAAAGCAACCAATAGATCTGAGCAGATTCCAGCCTCTACTGCATTTTCACCATAGTTGCATTAAATGTGACACAAATTGTGCATATAACAAAATGTCTGTCAGGAGAGGATGGCACATTGCCTTATCCAATCAGACAAATTGAAAATTAACTGATCTTGATTATAGGCTGCGGAATGAAATGAAGGCTATGTTAAATAGACATGTCATTGAAGAATGGTCAGCAAGCCATCTTTGAGCCAAAATTAGGGGAAGATGTTAAATGTGCCCTAGGGGATATTGCATGTGATATATATTTTTAAACACTTGAATTCTAGTATTTAGACTAGTATCTAACACATTAAATTCTAGTAACTAGAGAAGAAATAACAGTGTTTTCTTATTTCTGAAGCTAGAGTTACAGGAATCATGTTTCTTGCACCCAGATGAGCCCCAACCAAGGTTAGAAAGATCTCATGAAGAATGTTGATTAGAGAGGATTGGGCCATGTGCACAAAGAGGGAATTATTTTACAGCTGATAAGAATATGAGGTAAGAGAAAGGGATGCCAGATATCATTCAAAATGGAGAGGTACTATAGCATCTTTCTTTGAAATGCAGTATAGCAACTTTGATTTGTGAGAGGTGTCCCAACCCTAATGGTTGTTTTAACAAGCTGCTCCCGTACTTAATTGTGGAAGGAGAAGAGATAAGAAAGCAGTCATGACACATCCTTGCAATCTGTTACATTTCACCAGAGACATAAATTCTATAACTATTTGAGCTCCTTGACAGACCTTTGGAACTGCTATAAAGAATCCCACAGTGAGATGAACAACTAGGAAAACACATTTGAATTACCTATTTTAATATTAACTACTCAAAGATCTATAAGTAATTTTAATAGAATAGAATAGAATAGAATAGAATAGAATAGAATAGAATAGAATAGAATAGAATAGAATAGAATAGAATAGAATAGAATAGAATTTTTTTATTGGCCAAGTGTGTTTGGAAACACAAGGAATTTGTCTTGGTGCATACGCTCTCAGTGTACATAATATCATGTTGTCTTTCCACAGTATCTGCCACTATACAAAATATAATGAAATTTAGAAACATAAATCCAAACTGTTATTTCTTTAACACAAGAAACCACCGAATAAATGAAGTGGAGAAATGAGGTATTTTCCCTCTTAGTTATAAGTCTGACTTAAGTGGTTACCAGTTTGGTTTCTGTATTTGCTGCATTGGTACATTCCAATTAATATGTGCTTTTCCCCCCTGCAATTGGATTTCACCTGCAACTACCAGTCAAAATATAGTAATCTTGTTCAACTTCATACAAAGCTATGGATTACTTAACTATGATTTAAACCAAGTTGCCTAAACCAACTATCATTTAAACCAAGTTGGAATAAACCAAATTGGCTAAATTCATGCAACATAAAAGTATGGTATATAGAATTTTATAGCCAGATCACATAGTATGCTAGGTCAGGCCACCCAGCTCAGATGATGGCTTAGCAAAGTCTGTCATTCCATCCATTGAGTATCTATTCTGTCTTTTCTTCCTCGATGGATTTTTCTTGTAAGAAAAAAGTAAGACAAGAACATAGAGGAATACAAATAGAAGATATTGTCACACATTTACACAATCATAACTTCTGAAAACACTCCTTTCTTAGTAAAAACATTGTCAGTGCTCCAAAAAAATACTATTACTAAGCAAGAGACACACAATTTTTTCAAAATTTTGGTCAAGCCTTATTCAAGCTAGACAACATTTTAAGAATCACACAGTTTCTCTTCTCAAAGTTTATAAGATATCTGAAGTGCATTATGAGACTGGGTTTGCACGGTGTGTGTGTGACTCTATGCATGCAGGTATTTTTATTTCTTTTTCAAACATCATTTATTTTGTGTGTTACAGTCTTGAGAGGAATTATAATCAGTGGAGTCTGTAAGCAGAAATATGGCCTTCCTCATTTTTACAGACATCACAGGATTTAAAGAACTTAACACAGTACAAGGCTGGTCTTAAATCATCATCTTTCTGGATGTATTTGGAATGGAACATACACTTGTAAAATAGAAGAATGATTTCAACAATGCAGAGAAAGCATTCACAAGATTTGGATATCTCTACATCAGGCCAGATCCCAGGCCGGATGCATCACATACTGGCCTCACCCATGGCCAGTTTAGTGAAGAGGGAAGAAAGTCCCTATACGTCACGTGATACCAACATAAGTTTGACACCCCAGCTCTACATGATATCTTTTGCCAAGTCTGTCTTTCTTAAACACATTCATTTATAGAGCACTCTGACTTAGTTGGTGTTCTCCAAAGTCCTGTTTAGCTCCCTGCTTACCCGCCTGAAACCTTGGATCACCTTTGGAGGCCTTCATTCAGAAGCTTCCACCAAGCAAAGCAAAATAAGTGGGTATAAGGGAGCAGATCTCCTCAGATCTGAGGCATCATGGGCATCATAGGTATCACTATACTTCTATAGTCTGTTTTTAGTTGGTATATGTTCATCCTCCAGGAATTCTTTTCTTTAAAGTCAGTTGTAAACCTCAATTTCTAGAAACATATTCATAATGAAAATTTGTTCTTCTCCTATGAATATCTGCCATTCAGCTAATGTCTAATGAGGCTGTTCTCTTGAGCTATCACATCTCTTGGAGGTTCATTGTGACCTGGAGAGAGACTGTTTAGTGAAATTTGTATTTTATTAATAAACTTACCTGAGCAAGTAGACAGAATGCAGCTTGAGGGTGAGAATTGCATGTAGATTCTCAATACAAGGACTTTCCTGAAATCACAAATGAAATTTGTAAGGCGTAAAAGGATTAACTACATGTGGATAACTTATTGTGGTTTTAATGGCATTGAAATGAAATGAAATGAAATAATGAAATGAAATATAGGTTTGTTTGTCCAAATCTCAGCATGAGCCTTAGCATTCCATTTAAAATCTGAGTGTGGTTCTCAACCTAAAAAAACCTCTCCATTAAATTCATGAAGTGGGGGGTTGCAACCCATTTGTCAGTGTACCCCCTGTCCATTGATAGGATATGAGGAAAAGTTCCTTTCTCTCCCTTCCCCCACTGCTGAACATCCTCCAAATCTGCCCAATTAGATTAAAGGAGTCTCTGAAGCAGATCTGGGTACTCACGGAGATTGAAGGGTAAACAGCCAGGATGGTGTGTAGCAGTTAACTACGGATTAAGGTGCAAGTCTTCCCTTAGCCATGAAAGATCCCTGGATGACTTTGAACCAGCCAATCTGCCTTGGCCAAAAAGTTGTTTCAGTGATAGAATGAAGGGAGATTGTCCTATATTCAGAGGTGGTATTCAGCAGGTTCTGACCAGTTCTGGAGAACCGGTAGCAGAAATTTTGAGTAGTTCGAAGAACTGGTAAATACCACCTCTGACTGGTTCCGCCCCCGTTTATTCTTTGCCTCCTGAGTCCCAGCTGATCAGGAGGAAATGGGGATTTTGCAGTAACCTTCCCCTGAAGTGGGGAGGGAATGGAGATTTTACAGTATCCTTCCCCTGCCACGCCCACCAAGCCACACCCACCAAGCCACTCCCACCATGCCATGCCATGCCATGCCACACCCACAGAACCAGTAGTAAAAAAAATTGAATCCCACCACTGCATATATGTCACCCTGGTGGAGGAAGAGAGAGTTTGCAAAGATTGGGAAAGGGAGGGGAAATCCCAATGTTTGCTTACCTAGCATAGAATACATTCTTTAAAATGTGCAAGGCAAAAGAACCTCCCCTCCATTATTGTCCTACATATGTATGACTGCTATTTAGTAGTAGAAATTCCATGATATTTATTCCAAGTAAGCCGAAAAGATTGCAACCTTTGATATCTAACTATCTCATGAAGTAAACAAAAACTTTCAGTGCAAAGTCCTCACTTAATCTACCTCATTAATTAATGTATTACTTAATAGCATAATGGCACCATCTGAACAAAGACTAATATTGTACAGTGCCAAATGCCTTGGTAGTACAGTGGACTAAAGCACACTGTTATTAACACCAGCTGCCTGCAATTATTGCAAGTTCAAATCTCACCAGGCTCAAAGTTGACTCAGCCTTCCATC
Source organism: Ptyas mucosa (assembly GCA_012654045.1). Lineage (NCBI taxonomy): Eukaryota > Metazoa > Chordata > Lepidosauria > Squamata > Colubridae > Ptyas > Ptyas mucosa. The sequence goes on from WNWU01020893.1 coordinate 15,746, forward strand.
CTTTCTAAGGTAGGTTAAATGAGGACCCAGTTTGTGGGGGCAATAAGCTGACTTTGTATAAAATATACAAAAGTATGAAGGCTATTGCTTAACGCATTGTAAGCCGTCCTGAGTCTCTGGAGAAGGGCGGCATATAAATCAATTTTTTAAAAAAAATGGTACTACTGTGATACATTCTATCAAAGCACTCTTCAGTATTGCCAGTCCAAATCAATGGGCTTCACAGCACCTATGAGAACTAATTTTGTCTAATAGTTAAGACATTAGATTAGGAATGGAAAAACCTGAATTCTGATCCTGTTTTCCCCCTGGCAGTTGAGTGACTTTGAGCCAATTGTTTTCTCCCTGCTCTAGAAAGAAGGCTATAGCAAACTACTTCTCAAAATGCTTGGATTGCTAGGACAGGAATCAAATCTGATTTAAAGAGCCTGAGTGGCATAGGAGGCTAATGCCTCCTACTAAGGCAGCATTTAACATGCAGCTGCCTGCAATTACTGCGAGTTCTAATCTCACCAGGCTCAAGGTTGACTCAGCCTTCCATCCTTTCTAAGGTAGGTGAAATGAGGACCCAGATTGTGGGGGCAATAAACTGACTTTGTATAAAATATACAAAAGTATGAAGGCTATTGCTTAACACATTGTAAGCCGCCCTGAGTCTCTGGAGAAGGGTGGCATATAAATAAATAAATTTTTAAAAAGGCATTAATAAAGGAGAATATTTGTAATTCAGAGTTGAAATAAGGGGTCCTTGGTGCCCTCTGAGCTTGGTTGCTTTCTTGCAGATGTTTCATTACCCACACTAGGCAGCATCATCAGTGATCCCTTAGAGGCATTTTTAAAAAATTAATACACCCCTCCCTTTTTACAGAAATGAGAGTTGAGGTCTCTCAGGAGAAACCAAACAGCCAAATGCAGTGGGAAAGAGTTATTTAAGAGTGAAGGGTAAAACAAGACAGGTTAGGATCAAGAATTAATAAATGATGAGTTACACTGAATTGAATACAAAACAAAGTGGTTAGTTCCAAAGAAATAGACTGAAGGACTTTGAGCATAATAGAAAAATTAAGTGTGAATCAAATGTAGAAAACCAGAACGAATGGTTTAAAGCAGGTCTGCACAACAGATGTTCTCTGGGCCATATGTGCTCTGCCAAACAGCCTTGGACAGCCCAATGGCATTTTTTGAAAACTCAATAAATTTGCCAGCATCCAAAATATCCACTGTTGAATGCTTCCAACGTCTCCCGGCTTTCATTGCTGCTGCCAACACTCCAACTGTGTGGTACAACCGTTATTTCTTTGCAACCCATGATGATTTCTCAGTTATCAGTGTAGCCCTTTCCCCTCAAGGAGGTATGCAGGTCTGGTATAGAGGAGAGGAGGAAATTGGATATGTTGTGGTTGTACGGAATTGATGAGATCCTGAAAAAAAAGAAAAGGCAAGAAGTCTCAAAGACACATGGCAAGGTAACCAAACAGGTAAACCGAGGTATTGAACAGATTTTGTTACATGCATTTTGCTTACCACATGTTTTAATTTCTGCAGCTCACTATTTCTTTCTCCTTTCTTCAATTTACATAACATTCCTTAAGCTTCAGGCAGGAAGCCCTATATCATTTTAAACAAATGGTTGTCCAATCTCTTCATAAAAATTTTAAGTGTTGAAGCATTCACAACTTCTGGAGGCAAGTTGTTCCACTGATTAATTGTTCTAACTCTCAGGAAATTTCTTCTTAGTTCTAAATTAAGTAAATACTTATGGGATCGCCTTCTGCCACCGATTGCCTCCCACCGGCCGGTTCGCTCCCACAGAGAGGGCCTCCTCAGGATGCCGTCAGCCAGACAATGCCGGCTGGCGACCCCCAGGGGGAGAGCCTTCTCTGTGGTGGCACCCACCCTCTGGAACGATCTACTCCCAGAGATACGAGTAATTCCAGACCTCCGGACTTTCCGTCGGGCCCTAAAAACCCATCTTTTTCAACTAGCCGGGCTGGCCTGATTTTATGTTGCTTTTATATTGTGATATCGATCTTAAATTTTAAATTTTGAATTTGTAATACCTTTTAACTAATTATGGGCCAAATTATTTAATTTATTTTAAAATTATTTTAATTTTTATATACATATGTTTTATCTTGGCTGTTCACCGCCCTGAGTCCGAAAGGAGAAGGGCGGTATAAAAGTTCGGAAAAATAGATAGATAGATAGATAGATAGATAGATAGATAGATAGATAGATAGTTTCTCTCCTTGATTAGTTTCCATCCATTGCTTCTTGTCCTATCTTCAGGTGTTTTGGAAAATAGCTTGACTCCCTCTTCTTTGTGGCAGCCCCTGAGACATTGGAACACTGCTATCATGTCTCCCCTAGTCCTCCTTTTCATCAGACTGGACATATCCAGTTCCAGCAACCGTTCTTTATATGTTTTAGCCTCCAGTCCCCTAATCATCTTTCTTGCTCTTCTCTGCACTCTTGAGTCTCAACATCTTTTTTACATTGTGGCAACTAAAACTGGATCCAAGTGTGGTCCAGTATTAATCCAGCAGTTGCTGGAAACCAACAAAAGTACATTTAAGTGCATGGAGTAATGACGGGAATAACTACTGGCTAATAGATCTGCTTCAGACTCATTCATCTGAATATTTGAGAAATATTTGAGAAAGCTATTATACCATAATACTATGTAATATATATTACTTCGTTGGCTTTCTATATTGTTCATCTTGTGTGGTAGAAATGGCCATAGGAATTTTAATCTTTGAATGAATAATTCAAGGGCAAAATAAGTTGCTAGAAAACACCTTTGCATTGTCTTATATATCTTTTCAATTACATCCAAGTGCATTAATTTATGGAGGAACTTTAAGCTGTAACTAATGAAAAATAACTATCATGTGTTGAATTGAAGTTGTAAATAGCTGAGACAGTATCGCATTTCTACACAGGGGCCATGAATAATGCATTATCATGCTGGAAAGATGAAAATTTACTTGAAATATTTATTTTAGTGTTTGATCACATAACTGACATTCTTTTAATGAAAATATGGAAGTATATAATCACAACACTAGAAATAGTTTATTTCAAGTGGAAAAAATCTGCAAATATAATTGGGTTTCCTTAAATCTCCAAAGATTTCTAATTACTAACATTAATTTATTCTTTCTAGGTTATGTATTTTATTTATTATTATGTCCTCTGTCATTTATTTGATACATGGGTAGAGTTTTCAGCACTAAGGTTTTAAAATTTTCTTTGAAATCATAGCATTGTTTAAACTCAAAATATAATTTTTCTTGTCTGTACAATAAAACATAATGATAACATACAACACCTATCATATTGTGTGACTAGAGTTGAGAACTAAATTGTTAACCTTTTTAAAAATAACTGAATATTAGTAATTACAGGTAGTCCTTGACTTATGACCATTCATTTAGCAACTGTTCAAAATTACGACAGCACTGAAAAAATGACTTATGACCAGCCCTCAAACTTATAACCATTGCAGCATCCCTGCAGTCATATGATCGCAATTTGGACAACTGTTATGTATTTACAATGGTTGCAGCATCCTGTGGTTACATGATCACCAGTGGTGGGTTGCTACTGGTTCACCCCAAACTGGGCAAACCGGTAGCGGCGGTGGCAGAGGCTCCGCCCACCCCCCTGGACGCTTCTGTGCATGCGCAGAAGCTTCACACGCGCCCACGAGCAAACCGGTAGCGACGGGATTTGCAACCCACTACTGATGATCATCATTTGCAACCAGCTGGCTTCTGGAAAATGGCAAAGGTTGTAAAATCAGGCAGGGTCACCTGATGACTTATTTAACAACCACATTGCTTAGTGATGAATGTTGCAGTGGGTTTGTAAGTTGAGGACTACCTGTAGATGTGAAGGCATTGGATTAATAGTAGGGAAGTACGTGTACATATTCCTATTGATTTATTTTTATTGTACTTTCTTGTTTATTAGTAGAATGATAGATCACCCAACCTAAAAGGAATTTGCGATAAAGAAAAGCAATGAACCTAAGGTATAAATGTAAACATTAAAAAACATGCAATTTGTCAATTTAAGGAGAGACCAGATTGAAAAACAAATCCTAGTCATAACAGCTGTTCAGCAGTGGAACAATCTAACTCTAGAAAAGGCGGGATCTCCTTGATCAGAGATGTTTAAGCAGAGACTCTTAGGGATGACATAGTGGGTTTTCCTGCACTGGGCAGGAGGTTGGGTTAGATGATCTCATGGCTCCTTCCAACCCTTATATTCCCTGATTTTGTTGTTCTTTGCTGTTGTATTCATTTTTCAGTCAGTGCCAATTCTCCTATTTTGAAATATCATTGTTCCAAAGAAAGATCTACTTCCAGTTTTTGAATGTTTTGTAATAGTAAATCTGTTGGGTAACAGGGGAAAAAATGAATTTCTTGTAGCACAATAGTTTAGGTCTTTGATAATGCTAAAGGATGAACTTGCCTAGAATTAATTAGCAACAATTGCTAAGTATTTTTTTTTCAATTTTCCAAAATAATTTTCACCAACATCAATAACTAAGTGGCCATTGCTATCAGAAATGCTACTATGAATGAAATGTATTACAATCTAACCAGTGAATTCCAAAAAAAAATTAAATTAATATAATGCCATTTTCAAATGATAAATTCATATTTATGAATTATTTTTATAATATATTCTGGATAACTAAACTCTGAGATCGATTCCTCTGGATTTTTCTGCTATATATGGGGAAATCCTCAAAGCCCCCACCCCCATATTCCTTTTTAGACCCACTCTTACTTACATCACCCCACAAAAACTTAAAACCAACATTTGGGGAAGTTATTTTTCCCTCTTTCTCTCTCTTTTCCTTTTCTGTAGAATTAAGAAGGAAAGGGGTGTAGAAATTAAATAATTTTTCTCTCAATGTTCCCAAACTCTCAAAAATAGCTTCAAATCTTCACCCTATTGGAGGTGGGAGTGAGTAAAAAAAGAGGAGCAGTTTACCTTTTTAATGGATGTCTCCTGCAGCCAATCTCATCTTTAGAATCTAAAAAAAGAAACAAAACAAAATCCTTAAATTGGCCTCACTTGCCCCTCCATGTGTTCAGGTGCCTCCTGCAGTTTTCTCAGTGGTTGGGAGCCTGAGTTGTCCTTCCCACTTCTACCATGCAGACTTTCAATCTGACTTTTAGCTGCAGAGCCCAAATCTTCATTCTATAATCTTCAAGACTTTCATGAGAGCCTGTGATAGTTGATGCAGCACTGAAGTTATTTCTCTGATTTAAAATTATGTGGATATACTTTCTTAAAAATACTAGTAACAGTTCTGACAACAATAAACATCTAAAAAGATGGTGGAACTTATTTCATGTGTAACCACTTTGGAAGTATTGACTGGTTCTTTAGTACAATGCAGTTTAAGAGCTGTGGTGGCGCAGTGGTTAGAATGCAGTATTGCAGGCTAATTCTGCTGACAGCCAGCAGTTCGATTCTCGCCAGGTTTAAGGGTCACTCAGCCTTCCATCCTCTGAGGCAGTAAAATGAAGACCCAGATTGTTAGGGGCAATATGCTGATCTGTAAACTGCTTAGAGAGGGCTGTAAAGCACAATGAAGCAATATATAAGTCTAATTGCTATTGCTATTATTAAGAAGAGAACCATTTCTCATACATGGTTAGATCTCTAATCTTGCACAGCTCATATTTAGATATTTGAATGTTCTCTAAATGATAGCTTTGACATATGGTTCTCATATGTCTTGCTGTTGAGCCCATAGGAACATAGATGCTCCCATGGGAGCCACATCTGGATCTCTGGTTACATTTCAATGTATGTAATGTGGGGACCATGTTCCCACAAACTGGGGTTATTGGAAATCTAGTTTTAGTAGATGTCAGAAACTGAATTATGGTTCTGAACTACACAACATCTGGAAATATAGATACAATTTCTTAACTATGCTGCATCTTCCCTGGGATCTGAGAGGGCTTGCAAAATCTGCAGTTTACTCCTGAAGATTCACAAATGAAACTAACCAGGAAGCCGAGTATGCATAATTTAGGAAGTGTTTCTGTCCTGACATGACAACTGGTTTTTTTTTAATGTTATTTAAAGTTCGTTGATGAATCATTTCAAAGGAAATTCTATGAATCCTTATTGTTAAGGGGGTAGATTATGTAATGCACACATATTGGTCTGTTTGTTTTGATAGTGTTAGTTATTGCTAGTTAGTGCTGACACATACTTTTCTTTCAAGACAATTAACAGATTCAGAAGAAAATGTTGTGTTAAGAGTCATAACAGATGAATGTTTCCTGCTCAGATCAGTCCCTTAATTGTAGTTTCTCTTTCCTAAAGACTTCTTCTCTCCCAGGATTCTTATTCATCACAGATGCTTTTGCATTTTAAAAAAAATATACCTGCAACATAGACTGCTAAATGTAGCATTCATTTAACTGAGCCTCTTACAGACCCAAAAGCTGCATCCATCTGGGATCAGTGCTACACTTTGCATTCCCACAACCCCATTAGTCTTGGGCAGATCTTCAGCAACTAATTCACTTCCAGCTCTGCTGCTGCTTGAGAGGGAATGTTAGGAAGACAGCTGGCAGAACTTCTTCTGGAGCTAGAGGTCAGTTGGTGTCCATTGATGGGAGTCCCTCCTCATCCCACTTCTTGCATCCTAGGATTTTCTCACTTCTTTCTGGAACCACCTCCCCATTTCTTCTTATTTTGGCGTTATTCTAGAGGAAGCTTTGCCATGTCTGCCATATAGTCTTCAGAAAGAGACTCAGCAGGGAAATTATTTGCAACAAATTGAACAAGAAATTATGAAAGGTGGAGCAGATAGCTGGCAGAGCAGTGAGTTTTCTATTCCGCATTAGCTAGTGGGAGGTCTTTCAGACTTCTTCATTCTTCCTAGGAACAATGAGAACATTATGGCAGTGCAAGCCAATGCAGAAGATATGTGTACAGAAGTGCCCTGGGACAGCTAAACCTGCCTGGAAGCATAGAAGTTTTCAGTAGCTGAGTCCCATTTGGCTTCCGCTAGTGGGAAGGATCAGGACCACTCAAAGGGTGTCGTGGAAGATTGAGAGGTTTCTTCAGGGCAAAATTAATTTGGGATAAGCAGGTTGTAGAAAGAAGAATGAAAGTGAAGGTGTAGCATTCAAATCCATTTAATTTTTTAAAGATATTTTATCCAGCTTTCATTATTTTTATAAATAACTCAAGACAGCAAATCTAACCAATATTCCTTCCTCCTCCTATTTCCCTTCAAAAACATCCCTGTGAAGTGAATTGGGCTGAGAGAAAATGACTGGCTCAAAGTCACCCAGCCAGCTTTCATGCCTAAAATTGTCTTCCAGCAACACCTGGCCACCATTGAATAAATGACCATTTCTCAATCTACTGTCCTTCAATTGTATTGGCCATTGGCTATTGGTCATGCTGGCCTGGGAATTCTTGGAACTGTAAACCATCACATCTGGAGGATGGTTAGAAAAGATTAGAACAAGATGTCAGTGGGTGTGAAAGACAGAAATAGTCAAGTGAGATGTCACTGGTAATATTTGCTGAATCTTCTACCCCAGTCATCTGTGCATGTCTGGCCCTTCAAGCACAAAGGGCAGTGATTAGTGCTTATTCATCCCAGCAAATAAAGCTGGGTGGTAGGGAAAGCACATAGAGGAGAATCCACTAATCACTCTCCTTTAATTGTCCCACCTTAATATAATGAGAACACCAATAACTAGCCTCTCAATTAAGGTGAAACAAAGCTTGGCTATCAGATTGAGAGAATTAGTTAAGCTAATTTAAGCATGAGATAGAACTGTTAAGGATATTGATGTTGTTTTACCAACCAGCAGAGTAACTGCACAAGGAAACGTTGAGAGCAATGAATAAGAAAACTGGTTTAGCAAAAGTGTACTTTATCGTAGGAAAAAACAGTAGCGTAGTCATAAACAAATCCCAAGTCTTCACCAATAAATCAGTCCAAACAACTCACTCTGGTTAGCAAACCACGATGGTAGCAGATCCATCAACAGATAGCAACTCCTTCACATTAGCAGCTCATAGCAGTTCAGTCACAATAGCAGTTCATAGCAGCAGCAGCAGTTCTAACAGACCAGGTTACAATACTTTGTTTAAATATATTCCCAACTAGTCATTATCCCATTACAGCATGACTCAGCAAGAACGTAACATTTACAGCTTAAAGTTACAGTATATATATATTGCCTGGACAACAGGTTCTAACATTATATACATCATATAGAATCCTAACATTCTCCCCTTTGGACAGGTCAATATATTCAGTTTAGATTCTTAATCCATAGCTTTCACAACATGTTTTATGTTTTATAGTACCTTGCGCTTTGGTAAACGCATCAGCAATATTGTCTTCCGACACACAATATTCTAACGTAACCATGTTGCTTTGGATACATTGACGAACATTAAGATACCTAATGTCAGTATATTTAGTTCTAGTTTTGACTGCTAAATTTGTTGCCATTTTTATAGCAGCTTGGTTGTCCTCATGTATTACAATTGGATAATCCATCTTTAAACCAATATCCATCATTAACTGTTTGTAATAAATCAAATCAGTGCAAACGAGTGACAAACAGGAAAATTCTGCTTCCATAGTCGAAAGACTAATATGTTTTTGACGAATTGATTTCCAGTTAATCAAACAATTGTCTAACATGATAGCTATACCCGATGTGGATTTCCTAGTGGTCACATCAGTAGCAAAACTGGCATCAGCATATGCACTTAATACTAAATCATTGTTAGGTTCTAGATACAATGCATAATGCATCGTCATCTTCAGATACCTTAATATACGTTTTGCGGCTTGCCAATGTCTATCAGTCGGCTCTGCGTTATATCTCGCTAATTGGTTTACTGCAAACGAAATATCAGGTCTTGACCAATTGCTTAGATAAGATAAACTACCTATAAGAGACTGGTAGATCTCCCTACTGAATTTAGGACTTTGGACCTCTCCTTGTTGAAAGTCCTGTGCCATAGGCGTTTTCGCTGGCTTACAGAGCTCCATGCCGTAACGCTTCAACATTTGGCTTATTTTGCTAGATTGAGATATTTTATAACCCCTTGCTGTTTGATTAATATCTAGACCTAAATAATGCCTAATATTTCCCAAACTTCTGATCTTAAATTTGGTTTGTAACTGTTGAACAATATCTATGGCTTCTTTGTCAGTTTTCGTTATTATGGCTATATCATCTGTGAACAGTAACAAAAAAGATACTAAACCATTAGTTTCTCTCTTAAAGAGACACTTATCCGCTACACCTTCATAAAAACCGATCCTATTTAGCTCTTTCACAATACATTGGTTCCACTCAAACCCTGATTGTCGCAAACCATAAAGGCTTTTATGTAACCTCCAACAATCAGTGTGGTTTTGTGTCTCGACTCCTAAAGGCTTCTTCATATAGATGGTGTGTCTTAATGGAGCATGTAAATATGCTGTTTCTACATCTATATGGTTAATACTATATTTATGCTTAGCCGCCCATACTAGCATTGTTCTTAAAGTACTTGCACGTAAACTAGGAGCAAAAACTTCATCGAAATCTTGTTCAGTCTGAGAAAAACCTTGAGCTACAAGGCGAGCTTTATGGGTTACTGTACCATCTATGCTTTTCTTAACTTTGTAAACCCATCTACAACCTATTACTTTTTCACCAGGTGGCAATTTCACAGTTTCATAAACACCTAACTTGGTTAAAGAATTAATTTCCTTACTCATTGCCTCCTTCCAGGCATTTTGCTCCTTATCAGGATAAAGTTTGATATCTTCATAACTTGAAGGCTCAATGTTAATCTGGCAAACCACAGTCGCTTTATAACGATCGGGTGGATGCCTCTCCCTAGTAGATCTTCTAGGTAAAACAGGACTTACAGCAGATGATTCCTCTGACTCCTCCCCTAAACCTACATCCTCTAAAGCTATTTCCTGTTCTTCCTCCTTGATAGAGGATTTTGCATCATCTACATCCTCAGGAATATCATCAGGAATTTGATGTTTGATACTAACAGTATTATTATCATGTCTATAGTCTGCATGCTCTAGTCTATCCCATCCTTCATGTTCTAGCAATTTAGCATTAGCACTACAGTATACACTCGTAGTTCCCTGTGCCCAAAATCTAAAAGATTTATGGTTTGATTCATAGCCAACGAAAAACATTTTTCTGGCTCTTTGTTGATCCTTTCTCCTTAAACTAGATGGAATATGTACCCAAGCTGGGGCTCCAAATGTGTGTAAATAACTAAGATTAGGTTTCCTCCCATGCCATAAGGTGAATGGAATTTCACCTGTAGAGGAATGAACCACGTTGTTTAACACATGGTTAGCACACATTGCCTGGACAACAGGTTCTAACATTATATACATCATATAGAATCCTAACAAGAACTATAACCTGACAGTGAGGAAGAGTATGTAATCCAGCATTTTGATCCTCACAGTGACCAAATTGATGCTTCTCAGGTGGTCACTGCATAGAAACATGTCCTCTCTCACTGCATAGAAACATGTCCCTCCCACTGCATAGAAACATGTCCTCTTGTACTTGGTATCAGAAATCATACTGCTTTTGTCCCCATAGCAACACTGATTTTTTGAGACCAATTACTCTGGATGAACCTATCCTTTTTAAAGCCTTCCAGGTTAATGGCCAGCAACTCTACAGAATAATTACACACTGCATGGATACTTCTTTTGTTCTAATTGCTTGTGATGATATTTTCTGTTGTATCCTGACGAACTGTGGAATCTTGCAGGAAGAAAAATGGATTCCTTGGTTAGGAAATCAGTGAGTCATGGCATGTAAACTTTCCATGACTCATTGATTTTTTTAATGAGAAAATAAGTTTCTTCTGCATTAGAAACTTTCTTTGTACAGACACAATAGCAAGCTGGGAATTTTGTCCTAAAGTAGCGTTGTGGGTAGACATTAGGCTTATGGTTCTATTTTACTGTTTCACTGGAATTCTGAGGTTTATCAACTTTAGCCAGAAAACAAACAATGATTCAACCGGGCAAATAAACTTTATTTTTAAAAAAATGGGCGAAGAGCTTAAGCTTGCACTCAAAACCTGTTGTGCATCATGATGATAATGATGGTGATGATGATGTTATCCATTCAGTTGTGTTCAACTTTTGACAATTCTATGGGTCAGGTTTCTTCACATCTTCTGATCTTGCACTACTTCTTTGTTCTTGATTGTGCCTGTTTGCTAGTGTTAAATCATAAAGAGCTTAAAATTCTTGCTGATTTTTTGCAGACAACAAGTGCTTCACTGATACATATTTACCTTTTGCTGTCCTTGTTCTAGGCCATGGGTGTCAAAACTTGCTATGTCACATTTCTGTCACATGACATATCACAATGTTTTTTTCCCTTCACGGAGTTGGGGTGGGGGTGGCCTGCACGTGACGCATTTGATCTGTGGGCCGCCAGTTTGACGCCCCTGTTCTAGGCATACCCAGAGTCATTTTAAAGTGATAGTAAGACTTTGGAGATCCTCTGTGGGGACTTCTTAAATGAGAATGACAATCCAATAATAAACACTGCCTTACTGCCTAATAATTACTTTACATGAATCCTCTGGCATTGTAGGAACATTTTTGTTTCAAACAGGAAACAAGCAGGGAGTATTGCTCTGGTTGTGATATTTCATTTTTCTAGCTTGAACTGGATAGTGTTTAATTCACTAAATGGGACTCAGTTTGGTAGTCCAGGCTGGGCATCACCAGCTTATTAAAGGCTGTTACAAAGTATAGAAAGTGTTAGAATAGAATAGAATAGAATAGAATAGAATAGAATAGAATAGAATAGAATAGAATAGAATAGAATAGAATTCTTTATTGGCCAACTGTGATTGGACACACAAGGAATTTGTCTTGGTGTATATGCTCTCAGTGTACATAAAAGATATGTTCATCAAGAATCATAAGGTACAACACTTAATGATAGTCATAGGGTACAAATAAGCAATCAGGAAACAATCAACATCAATATAAATCGTAAGGATACAAGCAGCAAAGTTACAGTCATACAGTCATAAGTGGAAGGAGATGGGTGATGGAAATGATGAGAAGATGAGAAGATTAATAGTAGTGCAGACTTTGTAAATAGTTTGACAGTGTTGAGGGAAATATTTGTGAGAATTAATTTGTGAGAATTAATAGATTCTCACAATGAAAATAAATCTAATTATGATTATTTCTTTATGGAGTAGAAACGGTTTTTTATTTTGGGAGCGAAACAAGTGTTAGGAAAAAGCCATTCATGTGGAGCACCAAATGAATAGTTGTCTCTGTGTTCCTTCTGTGCCTTTATAGTGTCTTTTATTCTTGTTTTCACAGCGTGTTTTGTATTGGAAACCAGCAGAAGGCCAGGCTTTATTTAAACACAATTAAAACATAAAATTGAGGCATAAAACATTAAAACATAAAACCAAGAAGGATTGGAAAATTATGATTGGCCATTGGTTTTCTGGGGAACATTGTAAACCCTAAGCCGCCCAGAGTCACTTTGGATAGCAAGATTGGGTGGCATTTAAATAAATAAACTAGCTCTCCCAAGCACTTTTTTAAAAATGTGAGAGTGGAAAGCTTGAGTAATCAGAAGGCTGGGAGTTTCCCCATAGTTGACCATTATCTCTGAAACAAATTGACTGTGGTTCTGCAATTCATGAATTCCAAGAGACTGATGGATTTCTTACATGTGTTTCCTAGCAAACAACATCTGGGGAGTTATTGAGGCGGCATTTCTCAAACTGAGACTCAGGATCTGCAGTGGGATTTGAGATGTTTCCAGGAAGGTGTCTCCTAAATTCTGCCAGACAGAACAGCAAAGTGATGAGCAGATTAGAATAAAAATTCACTGCAGAAAGTCAGCTATTTTTTTCTTCCAGGAATAATCTTTTTATACTCTGGGTCCATTTCTATCCACCCCATGAAACGTTTTGGTGATTTTGTTTGTCCTTTCCAATGGGCCCAAACAGTAGATGGCCTGAGAAATCCTGTATTGGAAGACTGACAGCTGATCTTCACAACTTTCTAACCTTGGCAGGTATATGAGATTTTATTTGATTTACTTACTTGAGATGATATGGAATCATCTGCTTAGAAATATGCAATGGATGGATTCAGGTATAATTGTAATTTGAATTGATACAGTGATATCTGCACCCAATCTAAGCAGAAGCAATCTTAACCCTCTCTATAATTTTTTATTTCTTAAATTTATATGCTGCCCATTTCACGAAGTGACTTTGGGTGGTTTACATCATAAAGAACAAACATGTTACATTTTTCCTGTACTCTGTGATAGCAATACAGGTGTTAAAATCTTCAGCAGAATCCAGAGATTCAAATGTTGAGGAAAGTGTGAAAGCTTGTATTTTGAAGATCTACTAAATTATACCGTAATATAAGCAGCCATTGACTTGATAGCAATACAATTTTTCAGTAGTTTCCTGTAGTTCATTGTATATATGAGATAAATTTGTTACAATAATTAGCAGGAAGCAATAGAACCAGCTGAGCTTGCAAATTATATTCTATGTAATCAAGTGTGTATAATAAAATATAAATAAAGTTTATATAATAAACTTTTGTTGTTGAGTAGGGTTTATTTGTAAGTAAACATCAAAAGTTGAGTTATCAGTAGAAAAATGTGCCTTTCTGTTTTATTTCATCTAAAGGGTTAAGTAGGAAATCTCAATTTACAAAATGAAAATCACTCTTAGAAACACAAATACCAAACCTCAATATTTAAACAGATTTTCCCCCCCAAGACACTTAACTAAAGAGGGAAAAACTGTTATGGATGAGTTAACATAAACACATAATATAAGCTATCTGATACATTGTGAATAGAACCTGTCATTGTTTGCAGCCTCTACTTTGCACACATACTAGCTGCCAAGAACAAAACAAGGAGCTTTTTAATATGGCAGAGTATCTTTAACGAATGGTGGAAAATCCAGTCATTACGGATATGTATATAATCTTAGAAAATTCAGTAAATATACTGCACTGACCCCGAAGGAAAAAGAACCTTGGACAGTCCACCTACATTGGTAGACTTTGATCTACTGACATTCTTTTCAATATACATATACTATATATCTGATTTGTGGGCCTTCTGGGCCCACCAGAAGTAAGGAAACAGGCTGTTTCCTGCCTCTGGAGGGCCTGGGGGGGAGGGGAAGGCCCATTTTTCTTTCCCACCTGGCTCCAGATCCTCTCTATGCATCTGGGGAGGGCGAAAACAGTCTTCCCCACCCCCTCGGAGGCCCTCCGGAGGCCTGAAACGGCCTATTTCCCAACTCCTGGTGGAACACAAAGTGATGTTTTTTGCTGCCCCCAGCCCCCAGACTCCTAGAGAGGCGTGCCAGGAGCGGGGGGGAGGGGGGGTTGCGCACGCATGCGGAGGGCGGGACACATAGAATTATGGGTGTGGGCACAGCGCGTGAACCTCCCCCGCCCCCCCTCCTGGCATGCGATGGCAAAAAGGTTAGCCATCACTGCTATATATAGTAGTCTTTAACTTACAACCATTCATTTAATGGCCATTTAAAGTTACAATGGCACTGGAAAAAACAATTTACGACCATTTTTCACATCTATTACTGTTGTAGCATCCCCATGGTCATGTGATCAAAATTCAGATGCTTGGCATCTGGTTCATATTTATGATGGTTGCAGTGATCACCTTTTGCAACCTTCTGACAAGCAAAGTCAACATTTTAGAAGCCAGATTCTCTTTTAAGAACTGGGTTACTAACTTAAAAACTGTGACGATTCATTTAGCAACTGTGGCAAGAAAGGTCCCAAAATGAAGCAAAAAACCTCTCTTAAAACTATCTCGCTTAGCAAGAGATTTTGGTCTCAAGTCAAGGACTACCTGCCATGCAAAAACTTAATTAATTCAATGCAAATGGATAGGTGTAATATGGTGTTTACACACTTTTAAAGAACTGATAAAAATAGACTTATACCTTTTCCAATCTATATCTTATTTGGTTTCCAAATCTGATTCCCAAGATGATTTATGTGATTTAATTTTAGGGTAACTAAATCTGAATAAACCTTTCTTGAGATTTCTTTAGCTGAAAATGAATTTATTTGTAAACACCATTCTTCAGAAGTTCAAGGAAGTATAAAAGGCATAATGGGTAAATAATGTACCCTATTGTTTGAGATAAAATGAGTATTCCTTTTCATTGAAGAAAATGTCTTTCTTTATTTTAGCAGCACTAAAAAGTCTTGTATATAGAAACTCTAGTCGAGCTAAGAAAATATTTTCCTAATTTCTTTGTTAGCAACAGGTAATAAAAAAGAAAATCAAACATATCTCTATATATAATCTTTTTATTAAGACAATTGTAATTTATATACAACAAGGTATGTACAAGGAAAAGAATGTACAAGAATTTAAGCTGCAGCCTAGCACTCTGACAGTTTGCCAAATCCTTTTCTTATCTTTTGGTTTAGTTAATCTAACCCTATTATGCATTTTTTGCACTCTTCACAATACCTATTCAGTTGACATCTTGAAAAGCACAGTGCAAATAATCCATACATTCACTTATCAACTTCAAAGCATATTTTCACTGGAGAAAATAATATTGTAGTAATAAATCCAAAGTAACCAGTGGAATGTGTTATAAATAAAATTCTGAAGAAATATGGAACAAACAACTATCCGGTTTTCACAGTTTAACATGCTAAGATAGGGCTCCAGACTAAAGGCCAAGATAAATTTGAAGGGGAAAAAAGATAACCAAGAAATATCTGGTTGGGCATCACTAATCTTCCAGAGAGTAGTTTTAAGCTTATACTCTGGATGGGCTTAAAATATATAACAGTTTACCAACAATGAAAAGCTTCTGTCCCCCGTCCCCCCCCATGATTGAAATTATTTATACTCTAATTCTACTAATGGATGAACAGAGTGAAAGAAGCAGCAAACAAGCCTTAATTGGCTCATAAAGTAGTTAGGCATAAATGTACAATTTTATCACAAAGATATTCCTACACACGTATACTGTACACACATTGCTTGGACTTTTTCATTTTAAATATGTAGACTCTCAATGAACTGATCAATCTGTCGAGTCTACAAATAGCATTAAAAATAAAACAGTACAAGCCTAGTGATAAAAAGGTTTAAATGCCACAGGATATACTGGGTACATAGTGTGTTCGAATGTCCAACAAAGTGCATTCTGCACTGGGTTTCAACTCATGTGAAATTACTTCTGTGGGAAAAAAGAGAGAAATCAAGATTTAGAATGTGGTTTCACTAGAAAATAGTGAGTATTAGAATAGTAGAATTTCTGAGAATCTATCACGAGTTCAATGAAACTGCCAAAAATCATATCTTCCCTCCCCCCAACAGAGCTCTCGTTAAATTGGAAGAGATGAACAGAGGTCTAAAATGAAGTATGGGTAGATCTTAGCCCAGTGATGGCTAACCTTTTTGCCGTTGCGTGCCAAAAGCAGGGGGAGTGCGGGGAGGTCGCCCATGTGCGTGCCCACACCCATAGTTCAATATGCGCCGCCCCCCCACCCCCCCCCCCCACTTATAGCATGTGATGGCACAGTGGGCCGTTAGGCCCGTTTTTCACCCTCCCCAGGCTCAAGAGGCTTTCTAGAAGCCTGGGGAGGGCGAAAACAGCCTTCCCCACCCCCCTGGAGGCCCTCCAGAGGCCGGAAACAGCCCATTTCCCAACTTCCGGTGGTACCGGAAGGCCCAAAAATCAGCTGGCCAGTGCATGCATGTGCACTGCAGCTGAGCTATGGCAATGCTTGCGTGCCCACTGATATGGCTCCGTGTGCCACTCTATAATGCTGGCCTAAAGATATTGGTGAGTAGAACAATCAGAGTGAAGGGCCTATAAAGGTAGTCCTCTACTTACAACCATTCATTTAATTACCGTTGAAAGTTACAAGGGCAATGAAAAAAGAGTGAGTTATGAGCAGTTCTCACACTTGTGACCATTACAGCCTCCCCACAATCACGTGATCAAAGTTTGATTGTTGGGCAATCAGCATGTATTTATAATGGTTGCAGCCATTCTGGAGCTGTCATTTGCAAGGAAAATCAATGGGAGGGGGGATAGCCAGATTTGCTTAATAATCGCATGAGTCACGTAACAACTGTAGTGATTCGCGTAACAATCATGGCAATAAGGTCATAAAATGAGACATGACTCATTTACGCATTGCTTTGCTTGTTATCAGCAGAAATTTTGGGCTCAATTGTGGTCATAAGTCAGGGGTGAAATCCAGCAGGTTCTGACAGGTTCTGGAGAACCGGCAGCAGAAATTTTGAGTAGTTCAGAGAACCGGCAAATACTACCTTTGGCTGGCCCCAGAGTGGGGTGGGAATGGAGATTTTGCAGTATCCGTCCCCCAGGAGTGGGGAGGGAATGGTGATTTTGCAGTATCCTTCCCCTGGAGTGGGGTGGGAATGGAGATTTTGCAGTATCTTTCCCCTGCCACGCCCACCAAGCCACACCCACAGACCGGTAGTTAAAAAAATTGGATTTCACCACTGTCATAAGTCTAAGACTATCTGTGTCAGGTTCCGATGTCATCTCAAATAAATTGCACTCCCAAGCAATTAGTCTTTGCTGAAATATTTCATATGACAAAGGAGATTTGTTTTTCAATAATACTCTAATGAGATAAAGAGAGACATTATACATTTCTATAATCCGAAGATATAGGTGAAATGTTTATACCTAGCTTTGGTATCTCAAAGGTAGTATCTTGCTCTTGCAAAGTAAAGTCAAGGGAGAGATTCTGCATTCCAGCTTCACTTAACAGGAACCCTTTTCCAATTCCAGCTTCATTTAACAGGAACCCTTTTCCACCAATGCTGCTTTGTTGCCACTCAGAGCTGTTAAAGAGCTGCCAGAGAAGAAAGATAAAAGAGATCAACAATCTGAACTGTTTTCTAGTTCAATTCAAAAACACTGTTAATTCCTTTCTAAGATGCAGGTTACAGAACAAAGATTGCAGCCGCATTCTTAGGTTACATGGATTCTTGCGATCTAATATGGTTCAGAAGCAAAGCAAGACATCCTAAACCAGGGATGTCAAACTCGCGTCGTCACAGCGTCGTCACATGATGTAATGGGACTTTTTAATCCCCTTCACTAAACCAGTTGTGGGCGTGGCCGCACATGACACATCTGGCCTGTGGGCCAGATGACAGCCCTGTCCTAAAGTATCCCTTCTCAACCAAGACAAATGGGAACTCTTGTACACATTGCATGCCCGCCCATCCCTTTGAATACTGCCCTTAAACTTCATGTATTGTCCCAATGCCAAAATTATTTACAAAGTTATTTAAAAAGAAAGAGAGTCTTACATCATACAGTGGAATATCCTCCTCTTCATTGGTTATTGTGAAGTTATACAAAGCCATCAGGTAAAGGAAGGGGAAGAGAAAAGAAAAGAAACATACCCAATGAATCTCAGAATTCTTGTTTACTAAATGTTTATTTTCCAGTTTTCTATTATCAACAATAACACCTTTCTAATCAATGACAAAATTAAAATAAAGCATTGGATAATTTATGCTCATAGAAGTAATGCCTGTCTTCGGTTCACACTGGCTTAATATCTAGAATTCTTTTACTGTAAAAGGCAGGTTGTAATTAAATATTTATAAACTCTATATTTCAATAGGAGAGATATAGATACATATTTCGATTCTCTTAATAAAATTAATGAGATTTACATGGGCTTAACTTTCACCGGGTCAAGCCTGTAGTAAACTAAATTTAAAACACTTTTATATCATTACATCACTCTTATAAAGCCTATTTCTAACCAAGAATGCATCCAATATGAGACTACATAGGAAGCTTTGACTTTTTAAAAAGAAGGTAGAGACTAGACAGACAATCTAAACATCCTTCCTTATTCTGAATCTCAGTTCCAAGGAGCTGAAAATTGTATTTTTTAATTTTATTTTAGTGTATGGCACATGTTAGCCAGGGATCACTGAAGTGGCTGGCTGCCTCTATGAAAGGAATTTTTTTTGGGCGGAGTTATCTTGCCCGTGGGATGCCTGAATTCCAGTAGGCAATCAGGGGAGGCTCTTTTCCTGTCCCTATGCAATTTATTCGCTCACAGGAATCGAGCCGCTGAGCTGCCGACCTCAGCGGAGCAAAGGTTTAGCATCTTACCACATGAGCCACTGCAGCTCCCTAATAATCTAACCTAATAATCTAATAGATTATGGGAGCTGAATGTCCACTCTATGTGGGCAGTTGACCTAAACCCTGCCGTTCTCTTGGTTCTGTTCCTCAATCCATTTATGATCAATCAGCTGGTTCTGAGCAATTAAATACTAACCTTCAGAAGAAGAATAGCAGGGTGAAACCTGAAGTCTGTATATGTTGTTTGTACTGTCAGGGGTCTGAATATCCAGTGGGCAATTTCTCCAGGGACTATTGTTCATGTCACATGAAAGATCTAAAAAATGTCCATTGAAAGTATGTGATTTATAATGCAAGAGATATTTTTTCCCTAAGATCGTTCTACAAACTAAAGAAGCCATTTTGTTTCACACAAACAAACAAAATGATTGACAGCACCCCTTCCCCCCACTCAGCCGGGATGAACAAAACATGAGATGCTATGCCCAGACAAATAACTGATATTGCAGCTTAAGCCGATGATCACAACATCACCCAAATGCTAATTCAATGTCCGAGTTCCCAAAACATACTCAGCCACAAACCTAATCAACCCCATGTCAGCCGGTCATATAAATCCAGCCTTTTCATTTTCTTTAGTTTTGAAAAGTTCTCCAATAGTTTGTTGGGAATTTATCAGTGTAAAATAAACAAAGGAAATAAATGTCTTAATTCCTTAACATCCTTGGCAGCCTATCTTTTCATTACTCAAGCAAGCTGAAAAATGGACTCAGCAGGCCCGGCTTTTCCTTGTGAGACCCACACAACTGATTAAAACTGTTTCTTACCAAATGTGCTGCCCACTTCCATGTCCTCTGCTACATAGCCAGGAAGCACATAGCCACTGTGGTCATCAGGCAACTGAATGCTGTTTGTTGCTTCAACTGTCTCTTCCTTAATATCCTCCACTGACTGCAAAAGATGAAGGACAAAATGTCAACTTTATGTCTTTTAAGGCAGCGGCCCCCAACCTTTTGGCACCAGGGACCAGTTCTGTGGAGTAAGGTTTTTCCGCAGACCGGAGGGTGCATGGTTTCGCATGCTGCCCGCATCCACGGATGGGGCTTCTCTTGTTTACGTGGGCCAGTTTTTGATATGCAGTGGTCCACGGAACAGGGGTTGGGGACCCATTTTAAGGTCAAGACGTGTGAATGTATTTATTTTCTTGTAATCAGTATTATTGGGAAATATTTCTGCAGTTTTTGGCAGAAGTAAATTGTTGCAGCTTTTCTTTTCTTGCTTAAGAATCATTTTCATGCAATAAAATGGCCTTTACATGGCAATTGTCTATAGCTAAGGTATATGAGCGGGCAGTTGAGCAAGCTGTGAGTCCAATAGATTTTTATTTTGAAAGATTCAACACTGGCAATAATTAGCCAGAAGGAATGGAAGGCGTTGGTTTTTTTTTTTAAAGAATTAGATTACTGATAAAAAGTGATCAAGAAACTAAAAATATGTCAACTGAGTCCCAAAATGCTTCTCTACTGGTAGTCCTCAACTTACGACCACAATTGAGCCCCAAATTTCCGTTGCTGAGCAAGACAGTTGTTCAATGACTTTTACAACCTTTCTTGCCACAGTTGGTAAGTGCTTCACTGCAGTTGTTAAGTTAGTAATGTGGTTGTTAAGTGCATCTTGCTTCCCCGTTAACTTTGCTTATCAGAAAGTCACAAAAGGTGACCACATAACCCCAGGAAGCTGCAACCACCATAAATACATGCCAAGTTGCCAAGTGTCTGAATTTTGATCCCATGACCCCCGAGATACTCCAACAATTTTAAGTGTGAAAAATAGTCATAAATCACTTTTTTTCAGCACCATTGGAACTTTGAGAGGTCACTAAATGAATGGTTGTAAATTGAGAACTACATGCATTTCCTTCAACAGGAATGATTTCTGCCAGCAGGCATCTTCTTGTATCTTCCACTAACTTATTCTCAGTAGGAAGATTTTCAATGGATGAAGAGACAGGAAACATCCCCTCTGTATGAAGGGCTGGACAGTGGCATCTTCGGGGGAAGAGCAGGACTCAAATCTACAAGATGGCAGACACAATTTCTATCATGGTTGGGCCAGTCACCCTGTAGATTTTGACTTCTTCCCTGCAAATACCCACGAATCTGTGCCCTTTTAATATTTCACATGCATGTTTTACTTAAGCTATTGAAGAAAAGTCATATGTTGTATGTATGGTTTTACATAGTTTATATGTTTTCTATTATATGTTTTATGATTTTTATAGTTCTGGATATTATTGTTGTGGCCAGCTAACCACAGTTGTGTTTTTCGGTGAGTAGCTATACAAAACTTTTAAACACATACCTTTCTTGGGCTCTTGCTTTTTGGAGACTTTGACTTTTTTTCTGTTTGAAATAAACAAAACAAAAACACAGGCTTAGAATAAACATATTTTAAGAGAGTGGGTGGATAGACAATGCAACTGCCAGACATTTCTGGTATTATCCACCTTGTAATACTTTCTTCTCCAAGTTTGCAATAGTGCAATTCTTGGTTGGCCACAAAGCCATAACCATTCTTGGAATTTTTTCCTTATGGATTTCACTTGTTGCCATAAAACTGACAACCTGGCTGTCTTTTATGTAACACTAGAACCAAATTTTATATTACAAGTATTGGGAATAATACCCATTCTTCGTAAGTTTTGAGCAATACCTTTTTTCTCTGATTTTACTGGGAGTTCCACTATCTTATAGACTCGAACAGCACTGGGTCCTTTGCTAATGCTTTGATCCTTCACTTCTTGAATGTCAGGCAAGGAATTCATGGCACAACGGAAATTTGCCTTCCATGTTTTTGGATCAGGGTCTACATCACCTTCTTTGTATCTCCCTGTAAAAAGACAGATGGCATAAATCTAGGTGTGCAAGAAAGAAAAAGACACTAAGGTCCTGAGAGGAACCCACTGTCACTTCTGTGTGCTTGACCTTGGCTCTTTTCAGTCTGTGCAGTTCAGTGTAATTCAGACATATAAATGTACTGTTGATAACAAACCTTAGTTATTGAAGGTATCAACTGAACTCAGAAGTTAGATATCACCAAGTGAGCCCACTGATTCCAATGGGCCCAATCCACATATGACTAGATGACAAATATGTCTAACTGTATCTAACTATTCCTATGAACAACTTCTTACTTATCTATTGCTAGTGAATCATGACTTGTGAAATGGCACAAAGATGGCCTTGTTGTTGTGTTTTTATTTGCAATTTAGAGTTACAGTAATTAAGATGGGCAGCAATACATGTTTGTTTGTTTATTAAATAAATGCATACATTTTGAATACATCAGACAAACTTTTTCAACATACAAAAGCCATTTTTGGTAACCAAAAATCGGGGGGGGGGAGGTAAAAAAATACAGAAAGGCTCAAAAGGCAGCTGTAGTATTATCACCATCACCTTTCTGTAACAACATACGTATTAAGGGAGATTGAAGGACACTTCACAATGAACAATCGATTGCTCATTGTAAAGAAAGATTTTGTCAACATGCCAATGTAGTATTGAGTAGCAAACCCAGAAATCCACTCCATAGTACAGTAACATACTATACCTAGAATGACCAGCCCATCCTTATCTCCCGAGGTGATAAGACTTGGAAAAAGATTCCTATTTTTCTCTCATCAGCCATTCATGTAGACTGGTTGTCAAAACTCTTAGGAAGTTTATAACTCTGACATGGAAATACTGTACAATAGCACAAGCTCATGGGCTTCTGCGTGCTACAAATATGCACAAGTCAGAAGTTGAACATATTATCAACTAGTTCCAGGATAAATATACAGTTCTTTGGGGGGGAGGGTCTTTCCAGTTGTTTTAACTAGTAAGTGCTGGGGTTTTACTTGCTTCAAAAACTATTTAGAGGAATTGTTTTGGAATGTCCAGGAGCAAGATCTGTTTGTCAGACTTTCATGCAAGCTTTAAAAATGTTGCATGTTTTAAGAAGGCACTGCCTTTGTGCTCTTTGCATTCTGAAACCTGAACCTTTTACAGCGTGCAACTCCCTATTAGTATACTGACCACAGATACTCAAGAATCCACAAACTCTTTGCCTAAAGAGGCAGGGCAAGGAAAAGGGATCCCTTTGGCTAGTGTTAATATGATGATTCCTCCTTCAAATACAGTAACCGTTTGATTCTCTAGAAAATCTCTAGAAATGTTTCGCTATCACCAGGACAAAACAGCACATACCAGTATGAACGGCCCAGTTTTTGAACAGGCAGGCATCTTTTTCCAGTTCCCACCCATGCTTAGCTGCATGTTTCCAAGGGATCTGGAACATTTTATCTTTCTGCAATTGAAAAAAAAAATACAATCCTGAATAAGCATCACTGAATTGCACAGAGAAAACAAAATCAAGAAAACGGTAGAAAGCTGAAAATGAAGAACCCTTCGACCTGTGAATTAATCAAGTAGTAGGCAAGCGTACATTTCTGATGATTTATTTGATTTAGCATTTGTCTTGTCTACTGTATATAGCCTCCAATTCAATAGCATAGCATTTCATAACCAGGTGTTGTATAAAACAAAATAAACAAAGACATATTGATTTCTTTCCCTACAGTTTACTTTAACATATGCAAATATTCTGGATGTAATCTTAGCCACAGAGAAACGAGCCTATTAGTTCTACCTGAATCTCTTACATATCTCAACTATTTGGCATTTTAAAAAGCTATAAAAGTGCAAGAACATATTATCAAGTTAAGTTAGAGTTCAGACTGACATTAAAATTAATGTTAAACATAACATCAAATGCATTAACGATTTATTTAATTTGCATTCTCAATTTCTTTTCAATATTTTTGCTCCTTTGATCGTGGCAATTTTTTCCTCTGGAAGTTATTCTTAAGCAACAAATTATTGTATTGAAACCTCACTACTTTCCTCACTACAATGTTTCTATATTTTCTATAATAACCTTGTTTTAAATTTGAAGCAAGAAAAGTACACAAAACTAGCCTTTTAAAAGAGAGAGCATGAATGAAAGTTTTCTATACCTTATTGAGCCAATAAAGTCCAGGAATTTTATTTGAATTAATCTGCAGTTCCAGCCAAGGTCTCATGCGCATCCTTGTTTGTGGCATTCTGGCTCTAAAAAAAGAAAAAGTCAGGAACTGTAAGCAAAAAATAAAATCTCTCACTTCTAGAAATATCATGGGGACCAGTGGCTCATATTGTAATGGACACTGTGCTTTCCCCAAAATTTATTTTCCCCTAATTTCCTTATAAAGAAACCAGCGTTTTTATTCATATAACACCATCTATATGTGCAGTGCTTCACAAAATACAAGATACTAAGAAAATTAGTATCATCGTATCATGAGTATTACACTGTTATGTTACTTTTAAATTGATAATGTGAAAAGCCAATCTAGTTAGCAGGATCTAGCCGATCCTAGAAGCCAGGAAACTGAGTTCTACTCCCACCTTAGGTGTGATAGCCATCTGGGTGACTTTGGGCCAGTCGCTCCCTCTTAGTTCAACCAACCTCACAAGAGTTGTAGGTAAAAAAAAGAAGCAGGAATCCAGCTAAATTCCCCTCCTTGAGTTATATATAATTCATACCATGCAACCTTGGAATGGTTGTTGCCTTGAGGGTATTCTCTTTGCCTTTTATCTTTTACTTTACTTTTATTTCTCATTCTATTTTAATTGTACCTCTTTATATAGTTTTATGATTTTTAATCTGTAAACTGCCCAGAGTCACTTGCATAATAAGACGAGATAATGGCATATATTAATGGGATTTAAATATAAAAATAAATTAGATATAACTCTAATAATAGTAATAAAACATCTGCCTATCCCAGGTTTTTGATAAGGACTCAATTTAAATAAAAATGCCAAATCTAGTCTAAGCATCTTGCTGACTGTGTGACCACCCAAAATAAGTCAGTTGACAAATGCTTTGAAGCCACTCACAGCCTATTTAGAATTCAACACAGGTGAGAAAAGACTGCTCCCAAATTACTTATGTTAAGTCAAATTAAACCCGGAATTCTACCTCAGGCTTCCTATTTATTCTCCCACTGAAGTATCTGTGTGTCCAGACCCACATTGGGCAGCCAAGAGCATCTTCCAAAACAGCCATTTGAGTCTGGGAAAAGATGTTGCCGCTTGATGATTTGTAAGCAGGTGTTTCTTCTGCTATGTTCTGAAACATGCTCCTTCAATGCCTTTGCATAGACCTGGTCTCTATTTTTCCTCTCTCAGCATAGGATGCAAGACGGCCATTGTCCATGCAGAAAATGGCACCATGTGTTTCTGCTCCTCTGCTGCAGAACCTAACATATATTTGATCAAAATAGCAGGAAGGGCTGGATGAAGATATCAGAAATGCATCAAGAACCATATTAGCACTGGTGGCATGTATAGATATACCAACATATGTGGGGGAGAGCTCTCAGAGAAGAGCTTTGAATCATCAAACAATGGCTCAGAATTATTGTATTTTCCAGGTGCACACAGTAAATTCTTCCCACTGTCCCAAACTCCATTATGTGTTCTATTCCTTCCCTCAAACTAAAATACTACTATTACTGAAAACAGGAAATTGAAAACCAATTTTCTTGAATAACCCCATCAAAGCAGCAGGCAGGGTTATATACTTAAGAATGCAGGCACTCAATTCCCTCCAGAAACTGTATCAGGGTTGAGGAAGGAAGGAAGGAAGGAAGGAAGGAAGGAAGGAAGGAAGGAAGGAAGGAAGGAAGGAAGGAAGGAAGG
>WNWU01020894.1:0-47459 GCA_012654045.1 Ptyas mucosa
TAGGTCTTCTAGGGGGTCGTTTTGACATCTTCGGCCCTGTGGCCCGGCTAGGGGAGCTCTTAGCCAGTCGGCCGGGAGGGGTTTCGCCCCCCGGGACATCGCGGTGCGGCTGGGAGAAGAGCGTGACGGTGGCGGTTTCGGCAGCATCGGCGAGATTCCGGAGGGTGGATCCCACCGCCCGCATCAGCTGGGCGTCGGCGGCGTTCCGAGCTGGAGGCTCTCTGAAGCTGGAGCGGCGGCAGCCTATGGATCTGCTGGGGCCATTGCTGCCCGGCGTTTTTCCCCTTAGGCTCTGGGGGTGTCTTCTGGATGCCGTGGGGACTGCTGGATTCCCTTGTGAGACCTGGGGCGCTGCCAGAACTTTTCGGTTCAGGCAACGGCAGCAGCAATGGGAAACGGCGATTCTTGGCTGCAACTGCTACAGCCGAAATGGTGGCCGGCCGGTGATGGTGGGGAGGGGAATGCCTGCTCCTAGTTTGGTTAGCCTGGCTGCTGTGGACGATGGGATCGCCGAGACAAGAAGAAAACGTGGCAGACATACATTCATGCTCCGGATTGACTAAGACCTATAGGAGGGCTACCCAGGGGATGGGACAACCCCCCGTAAATCTTGGGAGGTCTCCATCGTGATTATGGAGGCTGGGGTTGGGAGTTTTTTTTCCTCCCCCCTATTTTCTACCATTCCCCTTTGGGACTTTGTCCATCCCGGAACAGCTGCCACCTATCGACTCTCTGACATTAGACTATGGCTTATTTCCATCTGAGCCTTTTGACTCGCTGATACCTAAACCATGGCTTGTTTCCATCTTAGCTCCCCCCTAGTCGTTGGGGAACTGTCACTTATGTGGGGTTGCTATGGGAGCCAGTGTATTTTTCCATCTCACTACCAGAGGGGACTGACCATCAGACCAACCACCGTGAGAGGGCGGTTTTGGACTTTAATCCCCTTGGATTGTGCTCGATAGCCAGCACTGGTTTATTACTGCCTTGCACCAGTAGAGGGGACTGACCATCTGACCATCTGACCAACCACTGTGAGAGGGCGGTTGGATTGTATCCCCCTTGAACTATGTCGACTTGGCTAGAGACCCTGTTCACTGTTGTGAGGGAACAGTCGTCTGGGACTCGGATTGTGGATGCCCCCATTTTATTTGCGTTCCCCTGGACCTTTTTTTATCTTTTTATGTAGACCCGGGGATGTGGTCACCTATCCTCTTGAAGCAACATGTACTCGGCAGCTGAACTTCTTGGTCTGCGAGATTCCCCCCTCTCGCAGGATTGGCCTTCTATTTTATCAAGGGCCTACCTCGATGACGGGTTTTGGAACCCCGAGAGGTGGCATGCGGCCAAGAGGGGGCTAAGGGGTTTTTTAAAATTGTCATTAACTAAATTAACTAAATTTTTAAGGGGTTCTGGGGAGGGGGAGGGAGGGGAGGGGAGGGGGAGGGGCAGGCCTGGTAAGGAATCATGGCATGGGAGGAGGGGATCCTGGGGTTGAGAGGGGAGCTAGAGGTTGTCTGGATAGTGCCTGGAACATCACTACCGTGAGTGGGAGGGGTAGATATGGCGGGAGTAGGGGGCCATATCGAGTTAGGGGAGTGCGCACCCGCTGTTTACGAGCGGTGGCGCGCCCCGGCCCCCAAGACTCCACCCGTTCCCCAGGTTGCACAGACCCTCAGGGCCCGATCCTTCGGCTGATGTTATGCAATGCCAGGTCCGTAGTAAATAAAGCCCCCCTCATTTGTGATCTTATTTGTGAGGGGGGAGCGGACCTGACAGGTATTACGGAGTCCTGGTTGGGCCAGGAGGGGGGGGTTCCCCTCGTTGAAATGTGCCCACCAGGTTTCCTCGCATTCCATCGGCCAAGGTTACAGGGCAGGGGCGGGGGAGTAGCGGTTGTTATTAAAGAAGGTCTGAGACCGAGGGAGGCCACAGTTCCTCAGACGACCGGTTGTGAGTCCCTCCTTGTGAAGTGGGGTCATGGGGTTCAGATGGGTTTGCTGGTCACGTACCTGGCTACCTGCCACGTGGCAGCAGCCCTGCCCGAGCTCCTTGACGTTATCGCCGCGGTGGCAGTTGAAACCCCTAGACTTATGGTCATGGGGGATTTCAACCTCCCATCTGTCGGCGAGACGTCGGAGGTGGCTCGGGAGTTCATGGCTTCCATGACAGCTATGGACCTGACCCAGTTAATTCATGGCCCTACCCACACGGGGGGAAACACACTGGATCTGATTTTTGTCTCTGGACAGTGGTTGAGTGACCTTGAGATAGGGGACTTAGTCATCGAGCCCTTGTCATGGTTAGATCACTCTCTCCTTCGTCTTGACTTTCAAACCGCCGCACCCTGCCGCAGGGAGGCGGAGCCTGTTAGTTGGTTCCGCCCCAGGCGCCTGATGGAACCTGATAGGTTCCAGATGGAGCTTGGGCCATTTCCTGAGGCTCTGGCACACGCCTCGACCGGAGACCTGGTGGCCGCCTGGGATAGGGCGGCTACGGGTGCTCTGGATCGGGTTGTGCCTTTGCGGCCTCTGACCCGGCGCCGATCTCAATTGGCTCCTTGGTTTTCCGAGGAGTTGAGGGAGTTGAAGCGCCGGAAACGACGCCTAGAGAGTAGTTGGAGAACCAGTCGTTCTGAATCTGACCGGACACTAGTGAGATCCCATATTAGGAATTACTTAGTGGCGATAAAAGCAGCTAAATGTAACTATTTTGCTGCTCTTATTGCATCATCAGATAATCGCCCAGCCGCCCTCTTCAGGGTGACCCGCTCCCTACTTCATCAGGAAGCGCGGGAGGACCCCTTGGAGGGTAGAGCTGAGGATTTTGTTCAGTATCTGTATGACAAAATCACTCAGATTCGGGAAGACTTGGACTCCGACTGGGTAGTCCCGGGGAGAGAGACAGGGGCAGGTCTTGTGAGTGTTATCTGGACTGAGTTTGATCCTGTGACCCCTGAGGACGTGGACAGGATTCTGGGCAGGCTGAACGCGACCACTTGTTTATTGGACCCGTGCCCCTCCTGGTTAGTACTGGCTTCCCGGGAGGTGACACGTGGCTGGCTCCAGGGGATTATAAATGCTTCGCTGGGTGAGGGTGACTTTCCCGCCGCCTTGAAAGAGGCGGTGGTGAGGCCTCTCCTCAAGAAGCCTTCCCTGGACCCAGCAAT
The DNA here is from genome assembly GCA_012654045.1 of Ptyas mucosa. Taxonomy (NCBI): domain Eukaryota; kingdom Metazoa; phylum Chordata; class Lepidosauria; order Squamata; family Colubridae; genus Ptyas; species Ptyas mucosa. Next base: position 3,170 of record WNWU01020894.1, read on the forward strand.
GTTGGTAAATTATCGTCCGGTCTCCAACCTTCGCTTTTTGGCGAAGGTTGTTGAGAGTGTGGTTGCGCAACAGCTTCCCCGGTACCTGGATGAAACGACGTATCTGGATCCGTTCCAGTCGGGTTTCAGACCCGGGTACAGCACGGAAACGGCATTGGTCGCGTTGGTTGATGATCTCTGGAGGGCCCGGGACAGGGGTTGTTCCTCTGTCCTGGTCCTGTTAGATCTCTCAGCGGCTTTTGATACCATCGACCATGGTATCATGCTGCACCGGTTGGAAGAGTTAGGGGTGGGAGGCACTGTGCTACGGTGGTTCTCCTCCTTTCTCTCTGACCGGTCGCAGTCGGTGTTGACAGGGGGGCAGAGGTCGACTCCGAGACCCCTTATATGTGGGGTGCCTCAGGGGTCGGTCCTCTCGCCCCTCCTGTTCAACATTTATGTGAAGCCGCTGGGCGAGATCATCTGTGGTTTTGGGGTGAGATATCACCAGTACGCTGATGACACCCAGCTGTACATCTCCACCCCAGACCACCCCAACGATGCCCTTGAAGTGATGTCCCGGTGTCTGGAGGCCGTGCGGATCTGGATGGGGAGGAACAGGCTCAGACTCAACCCATCCAAGACCGAGTGGCTGTGGTTTCCGACGTCCCGATATAGCCAGCTGGTACCATCGCTGACTATCGGGGGTGAATCATTGGCCCCGGCAGAGAGGGTGCGCAACTTGGGCGTCCTCCTGGATTCGCGGCTGTCTTTTGAGGAGCATTTGACGGCCGTGACCGGGAGGATTTTTCATCAGGTTCGCCTGATCCGCCAGTTGCGTCCCTTTCTGGATCGGGACTCGTTACACACGGTCACTCACGCCCTCGTCACCTCTCGCCTGGACTATTGTAATGCTCTCTACATGGGGCTCCCCTTGAGGAGCACCCGGAGGCTCCAACTGGCGCAGAGTGCGGCCGCGCGGGTGGTGATGGGAGCGACATGGCGCTCCCATGTTACTCCTCTCCTGCGCGAGCTGCACTGGCTCCCGGTGGTCTTCCGGGTGCGCTTCAAGGTGTTGGTTACCACCTTTAAAGCGCTCCATGGCTTAGGACCCGGGTACTTACGGGACCGCCTACTACCACCAATAGCCTCCCACCGACCGGTACGTTCCCATAGAGAGGGGCTCCTCCGGGTGCCGTCGGCCAAACAATGTCGGCTGGCGGCCCCCAGGGGGAGAGCCTTCTCTGTGGGGGCACCCACTATCTGGAACGAGCTCCCCCCAGAGTTACGGAGGATCCCGGATCTTCGTGCCTTCCGCCGTGAGTTAAAAACTTTCCTGTTCCACCAGGCGGGCCTGGCCTAATTCTTCCCTTTTCCCCTTCTGTCGTAAAAGAATTTAGAAATTTTGAATTGTAAAAATTTTAATTTGGGGGTTTTAATATTTTAATATTGTAAATTGGGATTTTAAAGTATTGGGGCCAATGTTTAATTCGGTTTTATTTGGTTTTTAAATTTTGTACATATGTTTTTTATTTATGGCTGTTCACCGCCCTGAGTCCCCCCCGGGGAGAAGGGCGGTATATAAATTTAATAAAATAAATAAATAAATAATAAATAAATATTAGGATAGTTAAAAGAATGGCATGAAGAATAATATAATGGAAGAAACATTTGAGTTTAAATTCATGGACTCATTGAGAGTTAGCAGCATACAAGTTTAGTGAATTATAAATTATAAACATTTAAAAAAGTATTATTAAGTTCCTAAGGAACAAAGTTACTGGAGAAATTCCAATTGTCCCTTTTCTAACTTTTTGAGACCAAATCACAGTCCTGTAAATTAAAGCTATACAACAATTTCACAACAATATTTTCAGTACTTATTTATCCTAGATTGAAAGCATGGTTTAGGTCTATAGTAAGTTCCTCACAGCTGAAAAAGGTGAGGTGAGGTGACATTTGGGTAAGACATGTGTTTAAACATAACAAGCCAACCATATATTTTTCAAAGCATGCTCACTCTGTTCCTGAGTTTAACTATTCTGGGTCAATAGGTTGTTGTCAAGATCATCTCTGTCATCTTTTCCAAATCACTAAACCCAAAATGTCTAGGTAGTTTCCAGAAGTCTCTAGAATGCTACTTTTGTATTACATGATAAGCCTATATAAACTACAGTAGGTTTCCCAAATGACACAGCCATAGTCTTCCATAGAGGGGTGAAAATAGAGTTTAATGAAATTACACAACAGCACAATTTTACTCCTTATGTACTTGCACAAAGTGTTTCAGCATAAATATGATAGGGATGACTATCTTTCTGACCTCATAATGCACATTTTGTCATTTATGCCTTTGTGCAGTGGTTGGTTTGAAGCTAGGCATGTAGACACATTTACTGCATAGTAAAGAACAATTTCATATTTCTTAAATATGAAATTGAAATATGTTTAAATTATTTTGGAGGATTATGTTATGACAATGTCTTTTTTTTCCATTTCCTTTTTTTACAGAATTAAAAATATAAAAGCTCTGAAACATCAAAATAGAACAAAGCATACAGAAGAGAATTCAGTTATTCTAAAGACCACAACACTCTGATGAAGCTGCATTGCTCACAGTATTATACCTTGAACATTTCCTTTAATTTGCTTCCAGAAAAGACTAACCACTTTTTTCCTAGGATAGTAAATATATTTATTAAAAATACATTCATTTTGAGAATGTAGATACAATCTATCCCAGTATGGGATTTTTGCCAGCAACTGCTTCATGGAACAGTGTTGGATATGGAATTTTGTTCACTTTTAGGACATGTTAACAACTATCCTTTTTGTGAGACTGCATTTTTAAAAGATGCTTCAAGGTGCAAGTTAAATGTCTTAATATCACTTTTTCCACACATAGTGGCAAAAAATTAAATAAGTAAGAGAGTTTGGATATTGTCACTCCAGCTTGAGATTTTGCACCTCTTTTCTTGAGAGAAAAAATAAGCTTGAAATGATACAGAAAAACTGGCAGAGTAGACCTTAAAATAATTATGCAAATGAATGAATGCAATAAAAGGAAAAGAAATTGAAGCTGATTCTTTTTTATGAACACATTTGACTTAGAAATGGAAAAACAAATGTTCTAATGCAAAACACTGACAAATTAGTTTTGTTTGCAGAATTAATTTCTTTACTGCAGATTTAAATGATCTATATACAGTTGTTTACATCTGGGAATAATGTTTTGCCTTATTTAGACATGTTTATTTTTTATCAAAAATTTGCATTTTTAACTCTTTCATTTTACTGTTTATTGAATTTCCTCTGATGCTAAAAGACTGGAAACACATGCTCATCTGTATTTCCAATTTTTTTAATTTTGTCCTGTTTCTGCGTAAAATAGATGATACAGGTATGTAATAAAGATATTTTATAATGCAGAATGTGTTAATTTAATGGGAATGTACCAATCTGGGTCCTTCAATTTACCTAATTGTTGCCCTTGGAGTAAGCAGACAACTATTTAAAACGAGTATCATGGCATTTATAAACAAGGTTGTTGATCATACAGTTAGAACAAATCTACACAAAAATGTTAACCATAGATTCCGGGAACTATAAATCGCATCTATGTTTTTCTTTTAGATCAGGACTCTGATTTGCATATTATATTATTAAAAAATTAAATAAATTTTATAATGCATAGTGCAATTTTACACATATTAATAAATCTGATGTAATATCAAGCTGTACTTCTGCTGTGATAATTTGTTGGTTGCTTTAAAACTCTAGTAAAAGTGACACATAAATAAATATATAAACACTTTTGCTTCTGGTAGATAGAGGATAGAAATACTTCAAATGAATGTATGGAAGCATTGTAGATTGTCCGTACTCGAATTGCTACACCCAATTCCTTGAATTCACTGTTTTCCCAGTAAGAATATCCATAGCATCGTATCATGGCAGTAACTATTGTGTTAATGTTAAAGGTATCTCCTAGATGATGATGTAGCACCATGCAGAACATGCTAGAACTACTTGCTTGATCTGACCTGTTTTGAAAACCTCGTAATGAAATCTTGCTCAGCGATATGTGATAGGTTTTCAGCATTAGCATTCTAAAAGGCTTTCTTACCTTAGTTTTCCTCAAGAGACTATTGGATTTCATCTCTTCAACAAGTATCCTGTAATGTTTCTTTGAAAACCAGGTTGTCAGCCTTGCAGCTTGGCAGAGTACTAACAGGAGTCAATAGAGTTTATAAAGAAAATAATAGTGTACCCTTTTAAAAAGATAGCAGAATAAAAACGAACCTCTTGACAGATTCATGTGCCTAAACATATTCCCAGGTCTGTGGCCTTTGTATGTGAACTTGCATTTTATCCGATGTTTTTTCTCCAAATCCTGAATAGTAATTCTGAAATGGTTTATTTATAAAATATTTTAATATTGGGATCTCACAGTGTTTCAAAATAAAAATGAATTTATTTCTTGGAAAAATGTGTTACTCTTTTGAAAGTGTTTTCTACATCTCTCACATTTGCTCTAAACAAACAAACAAAAATCTCAAACTTGGAAAACCTCATCGGAGAAGTTCTTGATCATTTTCACTGCTCTTTTCTGTATCAATTTTTAGCAGCCAAGTAGCCAGAACTGTACAGAATTTTCCAAATTCAATAACATTGTAAACATTACAATGTTGTTGGTTTTGTAAATTTTATTTGTTCGCTGGGATTTATACTTTTCACTGTGGTGATAGATCCTGCACTAGCACTGATGATGTTACCTGGTTTGAGTAATGAAACTTCTGCAAGAAAACAGCCAAGCTCAAAGAGCATCAAGGACCCCTCATTTCAGTCCTGAGTTACAATATTCTCCTTCTCCCTATCATTTTCCATCAAACTTTATAGGTCACATTTTCCATCATGGGTGATTGAAGACAAATAAGCAAGACGAGTTATGTTCCCCCTCTGGATTCCAAATGTACAGTGCTTGTTTTAACTGTTAGTGGTGAGTTCCAGGAAGAGGATGGAGGCCTGGAGCAGGACTGGTTTATCCAGATGTTGCTAGCAGTCCATCTTCCAGTACTGTGCAATGCTTAAGAGTTCTTTTCAGGACTCTCTGCAAAAGCACAGATTCTCCATCTGCTTTTGAGAGACCTTTTAAAATGAGACTATAGAAATGCAGGTATGTATGAAGAAATATGGTATGGTATGAAGATTGATTTTTCTTTTAATATTTGCCTATTTGTGTAGGAAGTAGAATAACATTTCTGAACTGTCAATGCTCTTTGTGTAAATTACTATGGAAATGAATAATCTACATTTATGCAGTAAACTTCTATGCAGATTAATTTCAAATCTTTATTGTCAGTGCACAACAGATGTACAATGAGATTGGTTGAGCTCCCTCAGTGCACCCCCCCCCCGACACAATGCAACTCACAGTGAAGACAGAAAATCCCTAACCCAATAAATCATATTAACAAAACAACCAGTCCTATTGCACCAGTGTGAACATGTTACACATTGCGCTGGCCCTGCAGTCCATCATATTATGTAGTTATGATGTTATTTCTCATTCAGGAGTCTGACAGCCCACGGATAAAAACTGTTCTTCAGCCTGTTTTTGCGGCTGGCTATATTTCTATATCTCCTTCCCGATGGTAGGAGGGTAAAGAAGTGATGACCAGGGTGAGAGTCATCCCTGAGAATTTTCTTCACTCTTCTAAGGCAACAAGCCTTGCGATCTCATTTAGTGGTATTGGGACAGCCCACAATGTTTTGTGCTGTGCTTACCACCCTCTGTAGTGTTTTTCTATCCGCGGCTGTCAGACCAGCGTGCCATACCATGGTGCAATAAGTGAAGACACTTTCTATTGTGGACCGGTAAAAGGAGATCATCAGCTGTTGTTCCACCCTGTTTTTATGCAAGACCCTAAGGAAATGGAGTCTCTGTTGGGCCTTCCTGGCCACCTGGATCATGTTGTTTTTCCAGGTGAGGTCTTTGCTGAGATGGACTCTCAGGAATTTAAAGTAGGAAACTCTCTCTACACAGCCTCCCTCAATGTAAAGTGGGGCAGGTTCCTCTCTCCTCCGGAAGTCCAACATCATCTCCTTGGTCTTGCTGATGTTCAGGTGCAGGTTGTTTTTTAAGCACCATGTGGATAATTTTTTAACCTCCCCCCCTACACTGTTTCGTCCCCACCTGTAATAAGACCTAGTATAGTAGTGTCATCTGCGAACTTAATGATCACAGTAGATGGGTCTGATGGTACACAATCGTGTGTACAGTGAATACAGGTAGAGATTGAGCACACAGCCTGTGGGGAGCCAGTGCTAAGCTTCAGTGGGGTGGATATAACAGATCCAACATATGAGAGATTAGTGCCTATAATGATGCAATTGAAAGAGTTTCAAGTATAGTCAGCAGAGAGTCAAGATAGTAAATAACAGCTTTGGCCCGCCAAGAATTATTTCTGCAAATACCAGATTCCTTTTTGATTTCAACAGTGTATCATAATATTAAAAGATAGTTAGGGGACTGGAGGCTAAAACATATAAAGAATAGTTGCAGGAACTGGGTATGTCTAGTTTAATGAAAAGAAGGACTAGGGGAGACATGATAGCAGTGTTCCAATATCTCAGGGGCTGCCACAAAGAAGAGGGAGTCAAGCTATTCTCCAAAGCATCTGAAGGCAGGACAAGAAGCAATGGGTGGAAACTAATCAAGGAGAGAAGCTACTTAAAACTAAGGAGAAATTTCCTGACAGAACAATCAGTGGTTCAGAATCCATCAGTGGTTCAGAATCAGTGGTTCAACAATCCAGAAGTTGTGAATGCTCCAACACTGAAAGTTTTTAAGAAGAGGTTGGAGAACCATTTGTCTGAAATTGTATAGGGTTTCCTGCCTAAGCAGTGGGTTGGACTAGAAGACCTCAAAAGTCCCTTCCAACTCTGTTATTCTATTCTATTCTATTCTATTCTAAAGTTAAATTCAGAGTTGTAGCTCAGATTAGCACAGGTTCCTCAAACAGTCACTTCTCTGTAAACACCCTTTTCATTTTCTCTTTCTGAACCCGGACATAAAACAGTGCAAAAATAAAAGTGAAAGCAATCGTAGTCTTGTTTTGATTTAGGAATCGGAGGCTTGCAGTTGACAGAGCTGAACGTGGAAGAGAGCCAAATAGAAAAGAGGTTGTTTTAAACATTTAGAAGAAATCAAATCTGGCAGCAACACCTGGATTAGGATTGCTAGTTGTTCCTCTTTCTTCTATATGACCATTGAAGGACATTTGAAGACTCCTGAAGAAAAGAAGCAATGCACTGGAGGTACCTTGATAATTTCCTGAGGCAACAAGTTGGAAACCATCTAGAAAAGTGCATGAAGAAACTCGGAAAAGATAAGTTGCTAAAACCCAGGAATAACGAAAAATAGAAAGGAGAGGAGAGGCCAAAGGGTAGGGACCTCTTTATTATTATCAAAAGGCTTTTATTTTCTTCCTGCTTTTCCCACCCTAATTTTGTTTGAGTCCAACCAACCCTTTTGTGAAACTGAGGAGTTGGCTTTCTGATTTTTAATTGGCCCTAGTCACTATAACTGAAACTTTTTCATCTGCATTTTTCATCTTATAGGTCTAAAATTAATCGTAAAGGAAGATGTTTGGTGTATTGTTTTGGGAAACTAGTCCTCAGTCCTTTAGTCTACTTTTTATTTGCAGTGTTTTTGTGATAACAGGGCTAGACAGTTTGTGGACTGACAAAACAGTACAAATATTTTTATAAAGGACCATTAGATAACTTTTAACTCATACAGATGATGTAGCCATGATTAATGTTTTCTTATCTATCATTGCTCTTGGGAGCAATGTTACAGAAAAATTTTCATGTTGTACATGTTTGAAAGAGCTATGTTTTCACTTACAACGAAGAATGCAGGGGAAAGGAAGAGAAGGGGGAGAATGGCTAGCTATTCTTGTCCACATCTGTTCTGGGTGGTTGTGACACAAATGTCAACATTTTCCTCTTACAAACTTCTCTTTCCCCTGCATTTATTTTGTTTTTTAAATATACACATAGCCTTCTAGAGACTACTTTTGGTTAGTGAAGGGACGAGGCAATTTGTTTCCTAATGCAAACTGTGCTAATATATTTTACATTGTAAGGTAAAGCTGCTGCTACATTTTGATAAATATTTCACCCAGACATATGAGCATGCTGGTGAAAAGCTCAGCCTTGATTATATATTGAGTGCAAAGGAAGGATATCTCTGTATAAGAAAGTTTCTGATCTTTATTTTCAAAGATGTTTACAGCAGGCTATTCATCAGTAAATAGAAGCAAACGAGAGCAAAGTTCAACTGTTCTGATCAGTTAGGTTATTCTCTTTAAATGTCAACTAATTCCTTCACACATTCTCAGGGCATGCCAGTCATTGCCCAACCCAGCTCCACCACGCATGCGTGCGCACCTCCCGCTGGTCAGTGGCTTTCTGCCACACATGCATGGGACCTTCCCTGATCTCCACAGTTTCTCCCCCCAGCACGCACTAGCTTTTTCCTGCATTTTTGCTGCCCATGCCTTCCCTGATCTCTGCATATTCCACCCTCCAAAGGTGCCTCTCTGTGGCAAAAATGCAAGAGAAAGGTAGCATGCGCTGCGGGAGAAACTGAGGAGATCGGGGAAGGCATGGGAGGTAAAAATGAAGGAGAACCAACCTGGAAGTCAAAACAGAAGCCGGGGGGGTGCATGTGTCGGGGGGCACATGTGTGGGGAATGCACATGCAACGGAAGCCGGAGCCAGGGTGCATGCACAGTGGGGGCTTGCATTGCATTTTGGGGATTGGGGCGCACACATGTATTCGTGGTCACGCCACTTTTGGGCACTCAGCACCAAAAAGGTTAACCGTCACTGCCTTATAGCATTGCAATAAGCCTTGAACGATATTATACCTAGGGCCCTGTTTATGATTTTTTTTTCTTTAGAAAAAAGATATTGCATTATTGTTACGGTTGGTGACACAGTCAGCCAGATGGTAGACTGGATTTGGCATTTTATCCACCTATTCCAAGCACCTGCAATAGGCAGATGTTTAATTGTGTTAAAAGGTATCCATCAGAAAATGTAAGCTGTTCCAAGTAAAGCTACCTTTGCAATTGACTGATGGTGATTTTGTCAATGCCAATGTTGTTCAAGAGGCGCCGTAACTGTTTTGGGATTATTATTACTAATCAGCACATTTCTTAAATTTCTAGAGAATATTGGGAATACAATATTGGGAATATATTGATTTAATTGAAACATCACACCAAACCATGATTTACATTTAGAAATGCACATGCTCCAGAGCCATATGCCACTTAATGAATTCTTGTGGTGGCTCCAATTGACCTCCTCACCCCCAGAAGTCAATAGCAATGCAATTTTTAGTGTGCCAGATGGGAGAAATTGTTAGTATACCTGAGGAACAATAGTATTAAATCTATATTGAAATACTTTAGCTTTCACGAAATGAATCACACAAAACTGTTCTCCCCCTATTTTGGGAGTGTAGCGCCCAGTACACCACAGAACAAAGCGATTCTTCACTTGAAACAGTTTTATCCTGCTAAGGTTTACCTTTCTTAAAAACCCAGTTGAGTATACAGTGACAGGGCTGGTGTAACACTGTACTTGTCTGTGTATTGATCCTACTCAAGGAAACATCCATACAAGGGCAAGAACTTGCACAAGTTATGGTCAGAAATCTAATGAGAACTATTCTTTCAGAACGTGGCCTCTACTGATTAAGTTATTAAGTTATTATTCACTACTGAGACATCATTATCAAGCCCAGCAATTGTATTTCTAATATTTGAATTTAACTACTATTTTTGTGATCCTGGATAATTGTTCTCCCTTTCCTTTATTTATTATATGACCCGTGAGTTTATAAACAACCAGTATTATAGCTAGGCATTCAAAAGGGATATGGTTGGTAATGATCTCCTTCTGTACATCTTAGAACTTGGGTCTCTATTTTTGTCTCCTGTCACAATCCTGAAATGCAATTGCTTTCTTCAATGCTGGTACTAATAATATGGGCACTTCCAGCAATATATTAGGTATTATAAGAGGGAAAATATATAACACAATCTCTAGTGAATATAAGTTGTGGTTTATCCAAGTTCTAGTTGATCAACATGAACCCCATTTTTCCTTGAAGGAGGCAAAATACCCCCCCCCCACACACATATATGTTTTCTGAGGTTTTCGCGGGTATTTGTATGTAGGTCTTTGGTTATTCGGGTTTTCTCCTGTGTAAAATTGAAAGTGTCTTGGCAATCTTTCGACGAAGTCTCATTCGTCATCTTCAGGCTGGTGTTCTCGGCTTCGTGCCTCCAGGAGGAATGTGTGATCACAGCTGTTTCTTCCTTTTAACTGCCAGTGGGGGTGGGAGCTGATTGGGTGGGAGCATGGCTGTGTTCTGATTGGGTGGATGTGTGCTTTGATTGGTTGGGGGCTTGGCTGTGTTCGGGTTAGTCTGAGTTGCAGGGGGATTTGAGCTGGTGAGCTGCATTGCTGTTGTTTGGCTTCGCGTTTAAGCACCACTATAACTTTGCCATACTGACAATTCAAATAAAACAAAGCATGTGATCTTAAAGCAGTGGAAAACAGTTTGCAAGCCCCCACCCAAACAGAGCACACCCCCAGCCAATCAGAGCACAACCAACCCCCCCCATCCAATCAGAGCACAGCCAGGCCCCCAACCAATCAAAGCACACCTCCACCCAATCAGAACACAGCCATGCTCCCACCCAATCAGCTCCCACCCCCACTGGCAGTTAAAAGGAAGAAACAGCTGCGATCACACATTGCTCCTGGAAGCACTACAGGAATTGAATTCAATCTCTGTATGTCTTTTGCAAACTGTTTTCCACTGCTTTAAGATCACATGCTTTGTTTTATTTGAATTGTCAGTATGGCAAAGTTATAGTGGTGCTTAAACATCTTGGTTTTAGGACTTCTATGGAGAACAGATTGTGTTTTAGCTCACATTTATATTGAAACATTGAAAATTCAAAATATTTAAGCAGCACTGTAGGGGGTTCCCTGCACCTGTTTCTCTGAAAATAAGACGTATCCCAAAAATAAGCCCTAGCATGGGGTTTTTAAGTGTGCACCTAATATAAGCCCTACCCACAAAATAAGCCCTACCTAAGCGCCTGCTCAGCTGGCCCACCGCCTATTCCGTCTGGTTGCTCGTGGTGCTGCAGCCACAAGGAAAGGTGGGGTGGTGATGGAGCTGTCCTATGTACCCCACACCCGCTTACTTCAGGGCCCTCGCAGCCATGCCCTGACAGCTACCTCATGGCGGCAGCACCAGCAGCCATGTGCAGCAGGAGCCCACATGACCGCTGGCCCACTTCTGCTTTCTTGCAGCTGCAATGGAGCAGGAAGCGGGGTGGTGTGGCTGTGATGCAAGGCAGGTGTCGGGGAGTGGATGGCCTGGCTGCAGGGCCCCAAAGTAAGCCAGTGCAGGGCATTTGGGGCCGATCCACCCACCCCCCACTTCACCTCATGGCCACAGCACTGGAACATTGCTCGGCCTCCTGCTCCATTGTAGCTGCGAAAAAGCAGAAGAAGTGGACTAGTGGCCACCCGGGGTCCTGATGGATGGGGCTACTAGAGCCACCACTGCGAGGTGAGGCAGGTGTCGGGGCATGGATGGCCTGGCTGCGGGGCCCTGAGATAAGCCAGTGTGAGGCACATGGGGCAGCTCCACCCCCTGCCTTGTGGTGGCAGCACTGGCGTGCCACAGGCCTCCTGCCTCGCCGTAACCAAGCAGAAAAAGTGGGTCTCCCATACATGGGGAAAAAATAAGACAACCCCCAAAAATAAGCCCTAGTACTTATTTTGGGGCCCAAAAGAAAATAAGACCTGGTTTTATTTTTGGGGAAACATAATATCTATTCCTTTAATGCATTCCTTTAATGCAGACATTAAAATGCCTTGGAGCCTTGGATAGTACAGTGGTCTAAAGCCCTGTTATTAACATCAGCGGCCTGCAATTATTGCAGGTTCGAATCTCACCAAGGCTCAAGGTTGACTCAGCCTTCCATCCTTTCTAAGGTAGGTAAATTGAGGACCCAGTTTGTGGGGGCAATAAGCTGACTTTGTATAAATATACAAAAGTATGAAGGCTATTGCTTAGCACATTGTAAGCCGCCCTGAGTCTCCGGAGAAGGGCGGCATATAAATCAATTTTTTTTAAAAAAATGTCTGTTTGCAGCCTGACGTTGATGAAAGTATAGCAAAGGCAATAGGGAAAAAAACAGTTTTGGTTCTATCAATAAGAGTAAACATATGATGCAATTTTTTTTTCCTCTGAAGTTCATAGCTCTTTAAGACTTTTGGAAATAGAAATTTATTTGCAAACATAACCAGCTTCAGCAGCATCGCCACTTAATAAATCTCTTGATTCTGCATTTTAGAAATGTTGGTCTGTCCTTGTTCTTTTGTAAAGAGATGTTTAGCACTGATAGTCATATAATCATGACTGTAATGGAATCTGCCCATTATGGTCTCAAGTCATGATCGTTGTTAAGTGAGGTGACCATGTGATTGCTTTGATTAATTATCTCCACCCCTGCTTTTCCCAAATAAGTTGTTAAGCAATTATGTGGGTTGTTAACCAATGAGCCGTGATGGCGCAATACTGCAGGCTACTTCTGTTGACTGCCGGCTGCTTGCACTTTGGCAGTTTGAATCTCACTAGGCTCAAGGTTGTTGATTCAGCCTTCCATCCTTCTGAGGTGGGTAAAATGAGGACCCAGATTGTTGAGGTCAATAGGCTGACTCTGTAAACCGCTTAGAGAGGGCTGTGAAGCGCTGTAAAGCGGTATATAAGTCTAAGTGCTATTGCTATTAAGTAGAGCATGGGATGCTTTGGGTGAGCAGGTCATGAGAAGTCTAGAATAAGTCCATATTTGATAGTTGTAGAAAAATAACAAAGGATTTCAGTGATGTCTTAAAGATGGCTGATTTATTGCTTCAGCTGAAGCAAGTTGGATTTCCAGAATCTTAAATATAGTCCTTATTTCATACAACCATCTAATCTGGAAGAAATGTAACCTGAAATTATTATAACACTGTTGTAAGGGGAAGCTCTAATAAGTTGAATATAAAAGTTGCTCACTAAATTCAGCCAATTTCTGAACAGTTATTGCCTCCATTTCATCACAAAACATGCAATACAATCCTGTATAAGAGATTTGTTTTGATGTGTACTGGAGCACATAAGGCTATTGTGTTAGTTCTGGAGAATTCATTGTGATGTAAGAAGTATGTTGACATCAAATCTACCGGACGGACCAAAAAGGAATCGACTTTCAGCACTTAAAAATAAAAATGAACTTGGCCGTTGACATGTTACAGTACACTCCCCCAAAGTGGGTGGAGCAGGACAAAAAATAACTGAATTTGTTTGAATAGCATTAATTAAATGCTATTAAGATGCTGACATACATTCACTGATTTCTTCTTGTCCTACTAAAAGTAAATCTGGCTGCTGCAAATGTGCATCAGCTAATAACTGAGTTAAAGTGGGAACTCTTCACACCAATCTAAGGGAGCCAAGATTTAAAACATAAGCACATGTGCTAGAAAATGGCTCATGAAATACTGGGGTCATTTATTTCCAAAGGTTTTTTTTTTGTTTTAAAGGAAGTTAATTTGAGACTACAATGCTAAAACCATGTTGTGGGGGAACCAGTGTTTAGAATTTAACAGATATATCTGGTTATCAGAACATCAGGGAGAAATGACAGATTTTCTTAAGAAAGAAAGAAAAACCAATGACCCATGAAGAAGCCTAATAATGATTAAAACAGGAGTCCTCTGTTATTCTGGACAACAGAAAAATTTGGGATTGAGAACATGTGATGAGTGCTCTTCCAAAATCACTGCAACAATAGATGTGGTCATCCATAAAAAAATAGTCCATTTACCAAAAGTAAAGCCAGCGCAGTGAGATTGCATCCCTTAGCATTTTAGCATCCCTACGATGCTTCTCTTTGCTTTGTCTCCTAAAGAAGGACATTTCCACCCAGAGTCCTGATCTGGAGTCCTCTGCTCTTTTATTTTCTAATAATGTCTCTGGGGCCCATATAGATCCGATCACAGGATTTAATATAATATTAGATATTAACACTGTATTTTAGGCATGCCGACTTCCATTTTTAAAAATGCAAATGAGTATTTTAATGTTGTGGCAACAGTTTAATTATTATGTTTTAGCAACAGTTTGGTTATTTTGCTAATAGATGAAAACAACCACAAAGCATGAAATAGGGAGGGAGATTGGGAGATAGATTAACACTTTGTGAAATATACCCAGCTATTTAAAGTCACTACTCTCTTCTACAAGCATTAAGCTAAGGAATTGATGTAACCTAATTATGGTACAATTTGACTGGTTGTAAACTGGAGAAAATTACTATAGTTGTGCCATGCTACTTGAAACACTTTGCTTCCTTTAAAAAAAAAATCTTGAATATCTAACATAAAGGTTCTGTAAAAAAAAAAGTTCTGTAAAATTCAGAAATACTAACTTCTAAAGAAAACTGTTTGAGACTTTGTCTTTATCGTAGTATGACCAAATTAATTTTGTTTTATGTGCACTTTGAACCAAAAGATGGCAGCATTCTTCCAGAAGAACAACTTTCTGTATCTGTGTTTTAGGAATAGGATGAAAATATTCAGGGGGAAAAAAATCAAAACCCTTAACCCTAATTAGTTTTGTAGTATAATCTGAGTACCATATAATATTTATAATCAAAGCAGGGCAATTTTATACATGTTTGCTCAAAACTGAGCCTGATTGTGACTTGTCGTCTAAAAACACACAGAGAAGAATGTTAAAGATTGCAATATAAGAAAATGTATAGATTAGATAAAACAGACAGTCATTACGGTTCAATTTCTTATCTCATTGTTTATTGTGCCTTGCAAACATTTCTCATACATATTGGGATATTGATCTTCCATGACATTACAGGAGTTCTCATAATTATTAACCATATTAAGTATTTAGTAGTATTTTGTTGCAAGAGGCCTAGTAACTTTTGAGGTATGGGCAGCTGTATAAATTTGATATATATGAGATCTCCCTCCCTCACCAACCTACCTACCCCTCTCTCTCTCATCTATATTGTGTATGGGGAGTGGGGGGAGAGAAACAATTTGGTATAGTGGTAAGGGCACCAAGCTAGAAACTGAGAGACTTTGAGTTTAGTTCTGTCTTAGGCATCATGAAAGCTGGTTGGGAACCCAAATCACCTCACAAGGTTGCTATTGTGGGGACAATAGGAGGAGAAAAGAGTATTGGGTATGTTTGCCATCTTGAGTTACTTATAAAGTAATAAAGGTGAGATAAAAATCGTTCTCTCTCTCCCTCTCTCATTAGCAGTGTCATTTTCAGTCTGAAATGTTTTTCCAAAATACTATTGGGTCTGTGTGCTTTCTATATTGTGTAGAAGAAATAGGCAATTTCTGACTATTTCCTCACACACTGGAAATGTTAATGGCCTCAACATTATAAATTATTTACTCTTCAAACATTACTAATTATATATAATTATTCTACCCAATGTACTCAATTATATTTACATATATTACATCACATTTCGGGTTTACAAATCCTGGTTATTTTCTGTTCCAACTCCTCTTAGTTCCAGCCATTGGTAAAATCTAATTCCATATATCATGATATATAGAAAGAGTGCAGAGAAGAGCAACAAAGATGATTAGGGGACTGGAGGCTAAAACATATGAAGAACAGTTGCAGGAACTGGGTATGTCTAGTTTAATGAAAAGAAGGACTAGGGGAGACAGGATAGCAGTATTCCAATATCTCAGGAGTTGCCACAAAGAAGGAGTCAAACTATTCTCCAAAGCACCTGAGGGTAGAACAAGAAGCAATGGGTGGAAACTAATCAAGGAAAGAAGCAATTTAGAACTAAGGAGAAATTTCCTGACAGAACAAGGAATAAGTGGAACAACTTGCCTGCAGAAGTTGTGAATGCTCCAACACTGGAAATTTTTAAGAAGACGTTGGATAACCATTTGTCTGAAGTAGTGTAGGGTTTCCTGCCTGGGCAGGGGGTTGGACTAGAAGACCTCCAAGGTCCCTTCCAACTCTGTTATTCTATTCTATATTCTGTCTCCTTTATTTTTTAATTCTAACGTCAATTTATCCATTTCTGTGCAAACTAATATTTTCTTTATTATCTCCCTTTCTAAAGGTATACTTTCATTTTTCCATTGTTGGGCAGATACCATTCTTGCTGCCGTTATGATGTGTAATATTAAATATGTTGACCCTTTACTATGTCCCTCTGTTATGATTCCTAAATAATTCTGGTTTAAATTCTAATCTTTGTCCAACCGTTTCTTCTAACCACATCTGAATCTGTCGTCATAATTCTTTCACTTTTTTTGCATGTCCACCACATGTGGTAGTACGTGCCTGGTACTTGACTGCATTTCCAGCATTTTGGGAATATATTACTAAACATTTTAGCCAATCTTGCTGGAGGAAGACGCCACCTATAAAACCTATAAATTCTCCTTGTATGATGTGGCCAGCGTTAATTTCCTATTTCTTTCCCACAACGTTTGCCACTTTTCCAATTCAATATTGTACCCAAAATTTTTAGTCCATACCACCATTGTCTCTTTGACTTGTTCTTCCTCCATTTGACGCCAAGATGGTCGTACTGTGTCCAATATTTTAATAAGAAATGAATAAATATTTTTAATTATAAATTATTTTTTCTATTGAGTACAGAAGGGTATGTTCTGAATGACTTGCTTTCTGCTTGATCATATTTAAAGGAATAGAGTCTCTTGCAAAGGGGGAAATCAGCACAAGAAGGATATAAATTTAATGAATATTTTACAAGATTGCTATTTAGAAAAATTATATCCTTATTTAAATATGTTGCATTCTGAGTCTCAGTCTTTCTCCCACCCCAACATTCAAGAAACCTCTTTAACTGAAATTTCAGGGATCGGACATGGTTTAAATAAATCCTTAAAACTGCACGAACATTTGCACAGTAGAGCAAGGTTTTTCTTCAACTTTCATATGGACAGTATGATTTATTTTCTTATGTTTCCTACTTAACTGATCTTGAGAAGCAGGAAGTTCTGCAGGAAGAAAGAAGCAACAAATAATTGAAGAATTTAGGCATTTCATTATTTGGAGCAAATAACTGAGTGGAGGAAAGTACAAATCAGTCAAAATATACAGTAATTAAAATGTTTGTACACTAAAATATGCAGCTGATAAAGAAAATATGTTTTTAAAAACATGCCCACTTTACAGGGTGTATTTACACGGGATTTGAGCTCATGGTACTTATTACATTTCTTTCCCACCTTTCTCTGAATTCCAAGGCTCACAGCAGGTTACATTGACAAAATGTTTAATAGATAAAACATAATAAATTAAAGCAATTAAAATCAAAGCCAAAACTAAAATGAATCATTATAAGAATTAATAATGAAAAGCTTGAAGGAAGATGGAATTTTATCCACTTCTAAATATTAGGAGAAAAATGCATCTTTCTTAAGCATTTGCCTTCCATAGCCTGGAGCTACAAAAAAGGCCCTTTCTTATATGGTTAATAATGAAACCATGTGGGGAAATCTTCAGAAGGGCTTTTTTGCTGTTCTTAAGATCCAGGCAGGTTTACGGTGGGAAAGGCAATCCCTAAAGCCAATCCCTAAGCCATTTAAGGTCAGCAGCAGCATTTAAAATTGTTCATGGTAGACAATTGTTAGCCAGAGCAGATATTTCAGTATAAACACTATATATTCTACATACCTTGGGTTGCACCGTTCAGCAGTTTGGCCACTACATGTGGCACCAGTTGCAATTTCCTGAAACTTTTCAAGAGTAGCTCCATGCTAGAGTAGTTGAAATGGACTGTAATTGTATCCAGGCTGTAAAGCATGGATAATTGTAGGTAAGTCTGACCAGCTCGAGAAAGGTTGGAATTAACGCACTAGCTATAATTGTGTGAATGTATTCCTCACAACGGGTGCTACCAAGAAATCCACAGTGAACACTCCCAAAGAGCAAACCTGCTGTCCTCTCTAAAACAGACTTCACTTAAATGTCTAAATATACCTTTTGTCCTTACCAATAACAATTTTATCTTGTCTGGTTTTAATTTCATCTTATTTCCCCTTATCTAGTCCATTATTAAGTTTAGACAACATTCAGGGAGAATTGATTGCTTCCTTTGAGTTAGAAAATAGGGATAGTTGTCATCAACATGCCTTCAGCATCTCAGTCTAAAGCTGTGGATGAATTTCTCCAAGGGTTTTATGTTAATGTTATGCAGCCTAGAGGGCAAAATAAGAACTCCATAGGAGTCCATAGTTGCCTAAAAATGTCAAACAGTAGCACCTGACTGCTACCATTGGGGGACCAAGCCCATTCCTATATCAGACTATGGTAGATGACTTTTGAAAGCTGTTGATTCGTCCCAGAGAATTAACAAGGTTGCAGAGCCGTCTTGCTTCTGATGTAGGCTATCCATAATTGACTTAAGCAGTCACAAAATTCAATTACTTCTAGGAAAATATCAATCAAGTGTATAACTATTAGCCTGTTACAAACCTTTTCTCCAAACTCCAAAATCATTGAGACATCCTCCTCCTCTACCATCATCCTATTTGCCAAATAGACAAGAAAAGAGGTGTTCTTGCCTGCCCAGGTTGACTTTCTGGACAGAAAGAAGGGCAGTTTATCCTGATGTTTTCCACATCCTCCTTTTTGTTCAGTCCACCTCGGTTTACATTCCAACATTTCCTTCACCTGCATTGCAAAAATAAGCCCTCATGACTGTTCAAGCCAAGTCAAGAAAAGCAGATGTTGATCAAACATCACTGTGTTGGCTACTCCTTGCATATTTCTCATTAGCTAGTAAAGTCAACATTGCTTAAATACATTGTGGTCAAGCTTCTTTAACACAACTGTTCCTAGGAAGGATATATTAACTGCAGTTAAATGTGTCCAAACAATTGTGAAACAGGAATGGCAAATTGTACCCAAAAATAGGCTTTTGTAAAGGCAGTTGCATGAAAATACAGGTGTTTGTGATCTACTTGCAAGCTTTATATAAAGAATACTTTTCAAGAGTCTGGTTTAATTCCTTGAAGCTTGCCTATATTAGCTGAAGCTTTCACGCTGAAACTTGTCCCACCCTTTCCTGTATCAAGAGGTTATCCTTCGTAGAGGAACAAAGCCTAGCATTTGGCAGTATTATTGCTTCGTTGCAGCTGGGTGAACTTTATCTAGCAATAGCTTGTTGGAGATCCATTTCTATCATCCAAGCAACAATAGCTGCAGGAGCTCCCTGTAGCAGCTGTAAAAGGCTTGGGTCTCAGATCTCAACCTTGATAAATTGAGGAAAAGAAGACAGCTTCTGTCCCTTCAGTGCTTCTAGACATTTTTTTGTAGGCTCAATTGCTTCCCCCCTTCTTTTTATCCAACCAAAGAAGCTGGCAGAAACCGGTCTCTCCTGATGAGGACAAAATTGGAGACCGGTTTCTGCTAGCTTCTTTGGTTGGGTAAAAGGGGGAGCAGGGAAGCAACTGAGACTACAACAAAATGACAGGTCTAGGACAACTTGCCACAGCCAACTCATCTTGGCCAACTCACCACAGCCAACTTGCCGCAGGACAAGTCACCATGGGACAATTTGTTGTGGAACAAGAATTACACTAATATCAAAGAAATGGTGGAACATAGTCATTAAAGAAAGGATGGCATAGGAGGAACAAAATGAAATGTGAATGATAAAAATTAGAATATTTTTTATTTTAAATAATTAAATTGAATTGTTGAATTGTTCCATAGTGAGTTGTCCTATGGTGAATTGGATGTGGCGAGTTAGCCGTGGAAAATTGACTCTGGTGAGTTGGCATGAGGAGTTGTCCCATTCCGGAAAAAACACCATTACCTCACTTCCACAGATATTCAAAGTGGGAGCAGTTCTGAGTTACAAAAGAAGTTAACTATTAAATATGCATATTCGTTAGCATATGAAGATTTTATGCAAATCCTCCTTTGTCTTACTTCTTGACTCTGCATAAATGACCACCTCTTAGGAACTATATGATATTAACATGCTGATTAGGGATTTGGAAGGAAAAAATAGTGAAATGGTTGGAAGCACTGGGCATAATTGCCCTGGAAAACAAAAGACTGCAGAGGTACAAGGTAGCTGCTTTCAAGTATCTGAAAGGCTGTCAGGAACAGATTGGGAAGAATTGTTCAGAATTGTTCCAAAAAATAGGAAAAGACACTATGGCTTTAAATGACAAGGAAGCAGGTTTTGAAGAATATCAGGAAATTTCATTATGCTAAGTGCTGTTCAACAATGGAATGGATTGCCACAGGAAGTGGTAGATTCTCCATTGAAGATGTTTGAACCAAGGTGGGTGGGAAACTGTTGGGGATGCTATAGTAATGAATTTCTGTACTGGAGTTCATGATGGACTGGGTCATCTCTAAGATCTATTCCAGCCCTTACAGTCTGTAATTCTATTATTTCTGCAGGCTTCATCTGGTAGCCTGGATTTCGAATACAGGTAGTCCTCAACTTACTATAGTTCTTTTTGTGACCATTCAAAGTTACGATGGCACTGGAAAAAAGTGACTTATGACTATTTTTCACAGTTATGACCTTTGCAGGATCCCCATGCTCATGTGATCAAAATTCAGATGCTTGGCAACTGGTTCATACTTATGACCATTGCAGTGTCCCAGGGTCATGTGATTACTTTTTGCAACCTTCTGACAAGCAAAGTCAATGGGGAAGTCAGATTCACTTAACAACCGGGTTACTAATTTATCAGCTGCAGTAGTTCACTAAATAACTGTGGCAAGAAATGTTGTAAAATGGGGCAAAATTCACTTAATTATTGTCTCACTTAACAACAGAGATTTTGGGCTCAATTGTGGTCGTAAGTCAAGGGCTACCTGTAGTAATTACAGCAGTAGCAAAGCAATTTTGAGGAAACACATACTTTCTTTTGAGCAACTGTTGTTTGAATATTTTAAGAAAACTTAGAATGCTACGGATGTGGTCTAAAGTGTTTAATCCTTCGGCACATAGACAATTGTACTCCAACATTAATGCCTTAGAAATGCAGCAAGAAACTTCCTGGATAAAGACTATGTATAAACATGTTGCATGTATTCATATTTTTGTCCAGTACAAGGTCTAATAATTCATTCCTTGTTTTGTGAAGAATAATAGATTCTTTGAGATTATGAATGTCATGTGAAATTGTAAAGGAAAGGAAAGGAAATTTTAAATCAAAAGACTGTCTGTCTGTATACAGTGGTACCTTGGTACTCATCATTAATTGATTCCAGGAGGTGGGACGAGTACCAAAAATGATGAGTACCAAATACATTTTTTCCATGACAAAATAATGTAGTGAGTCACAAGGCAGCCGATACTGACAAGTTCTAGCTTGTGCATTGAATACCAAATAAATGATGACTACCGGGACAAAATTTACATGTCAAAATGTGTTGAGTACCAAATTCAATGAGTTTCAAAGCAGTTGAATACCAAGGTACCACTGTATATATAAGTATTGTGTCTATGTGTGTTTATATTTATGTGTATGTAAAATGAAATCCAATTTTGTATGGAGTACATTCTGACCAATAGGTAGTCCTCACTGCTTAAAACAAAAAGAAACCAAACCCAAATGCTTTTATTTTATTAGGTGCTATGTTCTAAATATTTAAATGGGGAGAAGAGAAAATAACAGTAGAGAAGGCAGGGAAAGTCACAAAGTATCACCTTCTTCTCCACAGGGATAACTTTTCCATGTGTCAGTCATATATTTTTCTTTATATGAAAATTGTTCTAATGTTCCAGCATTGCCCTCCTCAACAGATTTTCTATATCAAGAAAAGACAATAGTAAAGCATTTGGATTAAAAAGCAATGTCTCTGTCGAGTTAGGTTTGATTGCTAATAGCTATGTGGACACTTCCTGTCAGCCTTACCAAGTACAGAAGGCAGGAAATGCAACCAGATAGGCTAATTCTATTTTATTGTAAGTCTACAGTAACAGCATCTTGCAAGTCTGAAAGTGCAATTCTCCCACTGCCTCTTTTATAGCCTGAAAGACTAGAGAGGATCCTTCAGATCCTCTTGCCCCACCCACCATCCAGTATGCTGTCTCTTATCTGACCATAGCAGGGGTGAAATTCAGCAGGTTCTGAACAGGTTCTGGAGAACTAGTAGTGTAAATTTTGAGTAGTTCGGAGAACCGGCAAATACCACCTCTGGCTGGCCCCAGAGTGGGGTGGGAATGAAGATTTTGCAGTATCCTTCCCCTGTCACGCCCATCAAGCCACACCACGCCCACCAAACCACACCCACAGAACCGGTAGTAAAAAAAAATTGAATTTCACCACTGGACCATAGGTGGTATCCATGTCTCCCAAGGACTTTCTCACATACCATTACCCTTTCTTATTATTTTCTTGGCAGCATTTTTGGAAGCAATTTCCAGTGCCAACCCTGCTTAGTTTTTTAAGATTCCCAGGGTTAGTTGAGAGGATTACAAATGGTAGCAAATATAATCTGGGCCCACACATAATTGCTTTGTAGGCCACATTTGAAAACACCTGTTATCATACAGTAATTATTTCAGGATTATTCTGAATAAAGCTATCTTCCCATTCCTCAGCCATTGACCTCTTATCTTAATGTACTTTGTAACTGTGAAAACGTCCTACCGATGCCTGGTTCTATACAGGGCAGCTGTCACTCTTTGCAAGAACAACGTGCAGCTAGACTCTGGCTTTGATGCCTGGGGAACCCAATTACCTTGGAGGATTTGTAACCTGGCCATGATGGGTGGGAGCAAACATGCTTATTAGCCTTGATCCAGTTCTCAAAGTAGCATATGAAAAAATGCTCTGCCTCCCTCCACCTCACACACACACCTTACCCTGTATTGTTAACAGTGGCTGAACTTTGAACAGAAAAGTAGCACAAGCATTTTTATTAGTAGTATAACAGGCCACAACTGCTTAATTCTGATAATGCTGTCAGAGTTGCAGGAATTTATCTGGCTCTCCAGAACAAGGTGCATTGGTGCAACCTAATCACTTCACTTTTAACACTTCATGTTAAATTGACTGTATCTTGGAAAGTTTTCTTTGACTGCTGTAAACGTTGCCTCTGATTGTCTCCACATGAATATGCATGTGTACAGGCAACACTTCTATATGCAAAGGGGCAGGTACACAGGCAGGTAACCGGAAAACGTGTTAATGCAATTAAACCAAAATTGTTGAAGGGCATGGTTGCTTTAATGTTTCAAGAAGGGTTTCTTGGCTCGTATAATGCTTTGCAAGGAATTCCTTTCAGAGTTTTTCAATAGCTGTTATTAAAAGCTGTACATTAGAACTGTGCATTATACATGGATAGGATAGGACTGAAATGGAAGGACAGTTCCAGAAATATGGCTACATTGAAATAGAATTTCATTGGCCAAAACCATGGATATGCCTGCTTCATTGAATAAAGAATGTCTTTCTTCAAGAATATCCATGGCCACCTGAAATATTGCTGTTCACCATAATTTACCACGTTTAGAAATCTAGATTCTTTACAATTTTTGAAATAAAGCTGCTAAGGAGCTTCTTTGATTAGTATTCCTACCTCCCACCAATCTCAGAGAGCCTTGGACTTCCAATTTCCAAAACCCCTCATCGGTATCAGAATGGGAAAGATTACGTTAAACATCCCACCATTCTGTAGACTTTCACATTAAGATAACAAATACAGTATATACTACATAAGTGGCCTTTGGAATCCAGATGTGATATTGTAGCCTAACATGTCTAGAAAAAAATCTGTCACATTCCATATAAATGCATAAAGCATTTATAAACAGTTACCTGTGCCACACTTATCTAGATTACTGCACTGCTGTACAGGGAGCTTCCTCTAACCCAAAGACCCATAGGAAAGTATTGCTGGTCCAGAATGTAGCAATGTAAGTAGCATCTTAGTATGCCTATACCACACCTCTACTTTGCAAGCTGCACTGGTTACCAATTCCTTTCCAAGTGCAATTCAACTAGCTGTTTGTCATTTACAAAGCCATTCATGGCTTGTGGCCTGGTTCATTATGGAAGCCACTTACCACCAATTGTTCTGCATGTCCTATATCAGAGCTGGCAGAACTGGCATGCAGGGTTCCAGAGGTCAGCTTTCCCTGTCACCATAGTCTCCTCCAAGGTCCATTTGGCTCCAAAGCACTTTGTCAGGAAAGTGGACCATCAGGAACATTTGCTCTTTCCCACAGACATTCTGTGAATCCACACAAATGTCTGTTATTTTAATTCTTGTACTCCCAATGGAGCCTGGTGGAGCAGTGGACTAAAGCGCTGTTAAAATAGCACTTAGCTGCCAGCTGCCTGCAATTACTGCAAGTTCGAATCTCACCAGGCTCAAGGTTGACTCAGCCTTCCATCCTTTCTAAGGTAGGTAAAATGAGGACCCAGATTGTGTGGGGGCAATAAGCTGACTTTGTATAAATATACAAAAGTATGAAGGCTATTGCTTAACGCATTGTAAGCTGCCCTGAGTCTCCGGAGAAGGGCGGCATATAAATCAAATTAAAAAAAGGGGGGGGGGCTGCTACTCTTGTATTGGTTCCTGTACACTTCCATTTTTATGAAGTTTTGAAGTATGGTATACACTGCTTTTGGTCAGTACCAACTAATATTATAATATAGGGCCCGTTAATAAGATGCACCTGCATCTTCAGCAACAAATGCGGCAGTGGTGAAATCTGAACCGTTTTACTACTGGTTCACTGCCCACACATCAGGGTGGGTTCTAAATTTTTTTACTACCAGTTCTGTGGGTGTGGCTTATTTTGTGGGCGTGGCTTGATGGTCATGTGACAATTTTTTAGGATTTAGCAGAGATACTGGGCTACCAGGCTTTTAACTGCTTGCAGAGCTGTACTAGTCCACCCATTTATTTTTGCAGACACCGGTCTACTCATTTGTTTTTGGAGGCACCGGTCTACCACCAAATCAGCTGTAGGGCGGCCCTTTGAAGCCCCACAGCAAGAGTTTAAACAGTTTTTCCTTATAGCCCATCAGCTGGGACTCAGGAGGCAGCAATAGATTGGGGGTGGGGCCAAATAAAAGGTAAGCATAACGCAGGGGGTGGGGGCGTGGGGGTGGCAGAACCGGTTCGGTGATGTCATATTGTCACCGCTACTGGCTCGGCGGAACAAGGAGGAACCCACCACTACCACACATGCATGCCATGTGCCAAACACGTGCTGTGCATGCCCATGCGCAGTACACGCTAAAAGGAAGCTTGGAAAGGTAAGTAGAACAGCACGGGGGGAATCAGCTGTGGTGCGCGATCTTGGGAACCTTTTAAAAAACTTTTTAAAAGCATTTTTACTACCGGTTCTCCGGAATAGGTAGTAAAAAATGCTTTTAAAAGTTTTTTTAAAAAAGGTTCCGACAATCACAGCTGTGTCCCACAATCTTGGGAAGTTTAAAAAAAAAACTTTTAAAAAACATTTTCTCTGGAACCAGTAGTTAAAAATGCTTTAAAAAGTTAAAAAAAAAAA
This sequence comes from Ptyas mucosa, assembly GCA_012654045.1. Taxonomy (NCBI): domain Eukaryota; kingdom Metazoa; phylum Chordata; class Lepidosauria; order Squamata; family Colubridae; genus Ptyas; species Ptyas mucosa. The sequence continues at coordinate 28,831 of WNWU01020894.1, forward strand.
AAAAGTACCGACAATCGCGCGTTGCTCAGCTGTTCTTCAGAACTTTTTACTTTTTTTACTACCGGTTTGGTGAACCAGTAGCATTTTTTACTACTGGTTCGGGTTTCACCCATGAAATGTGGGCTTCAAAATGGTGGGCACTGGACAATCAAAGCCCCGCCCCGACTTACATGCATGCAAAATGTGGGCCACATGTTAAAAAGGAGCAGGGCTTTGATTGCCTTTTTGCATCTGCCATTTTGAAGGCAGTTACTGTCATAGCAAATGGCTCTGTTAGGTTATAACCTTATACATGTATTTATTTATTTATATTTATATATGCAATATTACAGTTGTGTGACTTTTGCACAAAAGCCTGTTGGTATAGGGATCCTTGTGTACTGGAGTGGCAGGAAGTACAAAGTAACCATATTGCGTGTAGAGTACCAGCAATCAAAGCTTAGCACCAGCACTTTGTTGTATTTGTTAGCATGGGTGCTAGTCATTACCAAACACCTAGAGTATCATAGAATGGACTTTTGTTAGTAAGTTAATGATTGCCTGGAGACAATAAAGATAGCGGGAGATGGAAAGGTGTGAATTCAAAGGCATATGTTAATCCATCCATTTCTGGAGAATGACTAAAATAACATTACTAAATTCAGAAGAAAGATAAATATTTGGATTGTGTCCTTTCATGCTTTCTTTCTGAGATATGCAGAGTCACATCTCAGAAATGGTCCTTATATTTCCATACCCTTCTCCAAGTTGTTACTTTTCATAAGCATTTGAAATGCTGTCTGGGTATAGGTACAACGTGTCTTTGGAGCGGAGCAGGTTTGAAAAGGGATCACGATATTGTTACACTGGATGCAGTGATGGGTTGCCCCCAGTTTGGACCGGTTCGCAAGAACCAGTAGTAAAACCAGTGGGAGGCCCCACCCACCGTCCCAGATGTTGTCATCGGTGATCTTTCATGCGCGCACATGTGATCCCATTGCAAACCAGTAGTAAAGGTAACTAGAACCCACCCAACTGGATGTGATTGGCTCTTAGAAGCATCAATATCATTTAAAAGTAGCAATAAAAATTATTGCAGGTGAACAGAGTCAGTTTCCACCTTTGCTGAGACTCAGAAAATCTTCTTCTAAGTCTATGATGAGTTTGTATCTTTGAGGACAACATATAGTGAAGAATGGTACATATTGAAAGAGTTGTGGTTAATTTGTGAGATACTGTATACTGCTAGCTGGGATTGTATACAGGAAGACCTAACAACTATGCTGCAGGCAGGTAGCAATAGCTATGCTGGAACTGTGGGGGGAAAAATCCAAATATGTGATTGCCTTAAGCAATTGCCCTATATTATGGAAACCCTGAGAATGTTTTAATGCAATTTTGGAATATTTTAGTATTGATTGGTTGGTTGGTTGGTTGATTGGTTGATTTCTGGTCATTATTGTTTTTACAAGTATCTCAAGGTAGCAAACGTATCCAGCATACCTTCCTCTTACTATTTTCCCCACAACAGTTACCTCATGGGGTGTGTTGGACTGAAAGAGAGTGTCATGTATTTATTACAGTTGCAATGTTGTCCCAGGGTCATGCGATCACCTTTTGTAACCTTCTGACAAGCAAAGTCAGTAGGGAAACCAGTAACTGGGTTATTAACTTAACAACAGAGTGATTCTCTTAACAGCTGAGGAAAGAAAGGTTGTAAAATGGAGCAAATTTCACTGAACAACTGTTTTGCTTAACATAGGAAATTTTGGGCTCAGTTGTCATAAATCAAGGACTATCTGTACTGCAATCAGTCTGGTTCAAATGAGGAACCTGTGTTACTTCAACTTTGAACAACTGCCTCTGTCAAGTTTCTCACTTGAGAATTAACAATTCACTTGAGACTAATACGGGAGGTTATCCATTTCCCTTTTCATAATGCAGAGTAAGGATTTTATGAATGAATAAATTTTATTAAAAGAAGAGTTTACCATCCAGTCTCCATCAGTTTTTGTAGGAGAAAGGAATTATCACATTCACTTTCGGTCACAGTCCTGATATTGTAGGAGTTAAACTTCAAAGCCACAAATGAAATCCATTTTTTTAGTGGATGGATTTATTATGGTTAAATAGTAACTACTTGTATCTGGGCTTTGAGCAAAAAATAGACCTATTCTGGAAACTAAATCTAATATATTTAATTAAAAAATTGGTAAGAGATAGCATAAGAAGCAAACATGGATATTCGCTTCAGGACAAATCATTTATAACATTTGGGATGATTTGGGATAGATAAGATGTGGTGATAAGCTGCATCTTATCTATCTATTTATCCACTTCTACAAGTGGATTACAATAACAGTTTGATATCAGAGAGTTTTGAAACTTTGTTTTGTTTTAGTATTCTTCTTCTTCCTGCTTACTAGTTTGTCACTAATATAACATATAGAAGATAGGTCGATAATTTGCAAATAGATTTAGTAGTATAAGAGAGCCTGTTTTGCAGGGGCTAGAAAATAAAGTTGTAGTAATGTATTAATCAGCATTCACTTAGAGGGGATAATATGTGTACACGTGGTGGGGGTTTTGATGCACCTTTTTTAACCTTTTGATTTTTTTGTGTTTTTTATATTTTGTATTTTAACTTTGTCTTAAACAAAAGAGAGAGACAGAGACAGAGATTTTACGAGATTTTTAAAAACTACAGAAGCATAGAATAGAAAAAAAAATTATAGAAGGGCAAAAGAAAAAGTGAAGAATAACAAGAAGCAAGAAAAAGAAAAAATATCTAAAGAAGCAACTTCCTATTTTCTTTGCAGCCATTACAAGCCCATTGATTGCCATCTCCCCCTCCCATATTGCACAGCATAGTTCCCTTCTTCCCACAAACAACCCTTTTTAATCAAAGGATTAAGGAGGGAAAAGATAAAAATCCTTTTTAAGGATTTGCTGTTATTCAACTTGTTATAAAAAATGCAGTGGTTATTTTAAAAAAAAATGGGGAAAATAATGGTTTTGCTCCATATTATCTAGACTACGGTACCTCCACCTCCATTTTCCATTGGCTGGAAGAAAAGCAGAGAGAAAGAAGACGATAGAGGTTCTTGGAAATACTGCTGAATGTCTAGCTGAATCTATATTCTAGGAAATACTGCATTGTCCAAATGCAAAGAAAGATATGGATGACTGTAGCACTCTCAATAGATTCTAGAGCATTCTTAGTCCGAGCTGCTCAGTGAATATTGCAGCTGCGAGGATGATATCAGCTCGTCTGACTCAGGACTTGACTTGGCAGCATGCCTCTTTTGAAGGCAAGTCATGTGATTTGAAGGAATAGCTGAGCCGCGGCAGCATTGCTGGGTGTGATTGGTTTCTCTTGAGAAAAAAAAGGGGGGTGAGGGTGGGAATGCAGACACAGAAAAAACAGTTTTCAAGGGTTGGCAGATAAGCGTGCAACTGTGTTGTCTTTATTCAAAGCACCTGCGATTAGCTAACCAATTCCTTGAGTTTCCTGGAGAGAAAAAAAAGTACCTGGGTGGGGTAAAAAAAAAGATCAGAAACCACAACGAGGTGATGGTTTTGACTTGGAGTAAGTGTGGGAGGAGGTTACAGCTGAAAACATGCAATGCCAATAAAGAACAGTAGCGAGATCTAATATTTGCTCATGCACAGAGGCACTGCCCAGACCTGAAATGGTGACAGATTCAAGGCAGAACAGGAAACAACTGAGGGCAGCAGAAGGAGGTTGCTTCCCATGTGACCTGACAAGAATTAAAATGCAACCATGGTCAGCTGATAGAAAGTTGAGTGGGTGCTTCCCTTAGATTAGATTAAGAGAGTTGGAAGGGACCTTGTAGGTCATCTAGTTCAACCCCCCCCCCCAGCAGGAGACCCTACACCATTTCTGACAAATGGCAGTCCAATCTCTTCTTGAAAGCCTCCAGTGATGAAGCTCCCACAACTTCCAAAGGCAAGCTGTTCCATTGGTTGATTATGACATTTTAGGAACCCATTTTAGGTAAAACCCTATGTGTTGCTCAGGTGATTCCAGGCAAAGGGTTCCCAGCTTCATCGGGGAAAAGGATTTGGAAAGCTTTTCCTACTGAGTGGACATTTTCTTGTTGGGGTTCCCACTGGAAGAAAGCAAAACCTGGATTCCTCATCAGGGAAGGGAAGATCCTCATGTGAGTTCCCTTAGCAGAGCTTGCACAAATGTAACTGAAGCAGTCAGTGTGCCCGTTTGGGATTTTGATCTGCTGTGACAAAAGATCACTTTAAAAAAAAAAAAAAGAAATTTGAACAATTTTAATTCTTTGAAGATTCCTCAGTTATGAAAGATCCAAATTTAAATACAAAATCTACACTAGGCAGAGCTGTGTGTTTGCATTTTTCCTTTCAAACTCAAGCCTGTGTTTTTAACCATGATTTTTTTTAAAAAAGGCATAGGGCTTCCCACTGAGAAAAAAGACCTACCATCATGACTCTGAGTAATCTCTCTCTCTCTTTTAATAAAACAGATAAAACACAGGACAGGAATGAAAAACACAGTGTCGAAAGATAAACAAAAAGCTGAAAACAGGAAAAGAAAAACAGGAAATACATTTGGAAGCATTAAAAAAAATTTTAAATTGTCATCTTCAATATTTCTATCAAAGATGACATTTGTATGCAAGAACGGAAATTAAAATAGCTAAGGAATGGTGATTTAATGTGAGAAAATGTCTCCTAAATGATAGGATTCTTTAAAAACATTTGCATGCATTTATTTTTTAGGCCAAAATATGCTGGGCCTATCTTAGATGATCTCAAAAATTTAAAAAACAAAACAAAACCAATCCTAAGCAGGGCTGGGTTTAGTTAGTACCTGGAAAGAGAATTACTTGGAAATTCCCAGGTTGTAGAAAGTTGAATTTAAAAAAACACCACCACCTCAGGCAGGTAATAATGGCAATCTATACAATTGTCAAGTAGATAATTTGTCCATATAATCACTGGGGGAATCAAGGAAGCTATGCAAAGAACTGTGTACTCTGGCTAATACAGTATTCAAAGCAACTGTATCAGTGGCAGTTGGGGTGGTAGATTTTGTACTACAGGATGTGGCCAAAGTCAGTGCACTGGAAAGTATCATGTTTCGTGCTGACTGTGGTGTCAAAAGAAAAATGTTAATTACATTAGAACTCTATCCTTCCATATCATTCACTTGGCTGCAGCAACCCTGTAAGGTGATCAGCTTGGAAATGAGCCAGGTTAATTTTCAACCTGGGAATAATATCTGACAAAGCTATTTTGTGGACTTTATTCTGCTAATATTTGAACAAACAGCTGTAGACATGTCATTTGGTTCTACTGGACAACATATTTTTCCCCAAAAAGTTTTGTTTCCTGAAAAACTTCTGGTGTTTATAGCACACCTCTTTAAACTGAACACAAATATAATTTCAGAATGACTGTATCACATAGGAATCTTGTGAAATATGAAATATGAAATTAACATTTAGTGATATAACATTTCAAACATGCTGTATGAGTTCAACAGTGCTAAAAGTGTTTTGCTGCTGATTTCTGTTTGTATGGCATTGATGTATTCCAGTTGGCCTGATATTGTTTTTCCATTGTTGCAATGTCCTGGTAAACCATTCACTATGTTTATCACTGACTGCACCTAGATTTTGGGAGAAGAGCCCAAGTGTGAATGCAAAAAATGAATCTTCAGTGAAATGTTGGAATTCATGGTCTTGTGTGCTATAAGAAATTTATCAACCAGGTGAATATAATTTGACACTCTGTAGTCGACAAGAAAATTCTCAATAACATCCTTGAATGCTTTCCAGGTGATTTTCTCTGGCTCCACTAATGGATCTTTGAACCATTTGTCAATGATGATGTACCTGATCTGCAGACCAACAAAAATGCCTTCCTTAATCTTGGCATCAGTTATTCTTGGAAGCATCTGCTTCAAATGACTAAATCTTCACCTTCTTTGTTCGTTGCTTTCACAAATTTTCTCATCAGTCCAAGTATTATGTGAAAGGGAGGCAAAAATATCTTTGTTGAGTGTACAAGTAATTCACATTTTCTATTCTGGAACCAAATTCTTTTTAATGTAATGTGACTCTCTTGCATAGTTGTCCCATTCACATATGTAAAACAGTACTTTGTGTATCTGAGCTATATTCTAATCAGCAGAACCACTACTTTTAAACCTCCACAGATACTCCAGTTGTACTTCTGTACTTTGTGTACTTGATGTGCTTCAATGACACTTTCATGCTTTTGTATATTTCTTTCATGTGTGCATCACAATCAACAGATACAAGAAAGTATACATTGCTACTGTGTAACAAGACAGTCTTGAAGCTTAACTGATGAATCAATAAAGAGAGGCCATTCTCATGGATATTAGTAATTAGTGAACTTAAAATGAGTCAACTTAGACAGTTAGTGATTATTGCCTTAATTGTTAAACTTAAAATATATATAAGAAGAAATCATGAACACAGGTTTGTGTAAAATGGTATGTGATAGATCAGGGGTGTCAAACTCGATTTCATTGAGGGCTGCATCAGGGTTCTGTTTGATCTTGCAGGGCCGAGGCGGGGGCATGGCCAGGGTGGTCATGGCCAGCTTGACATCACTCATTGAAGCTTCATTTTCTACCGTGACAGCTTCCTGCAGCCCTCTGCCAGCGAAAATGGAGCACATAGCTCAGTGGTGGGTTTCAAATTTTTTTACTACCAGTTCTGTGGGTGTGGCATTGCTTGGTGGGCATGGCAGGGGAAGAATACTGTAAAATCTCCATTCCCACCCCACTCCAGGGGAAGGATACTGTAAAATCTCCATTCCCTTCCCACTCCAGGAGAAGGTTACTGCAAAATCCCCATTTCCTCCCGATCAGCTGGGACTCGGGAGGCAGAGAATAGATGGGGCAGGGCCAGTCAGAGGTGGTCTTTACTAGTTCTCTGAGCTACTCAAAATTTCTGCTACTGGTTCTCCAGAACTGGTCAGAACCTGCTGAAACCCACCTCTGACATGGCTCTGCAGGAGTATGTGGGAAAAACGTCGTGGCCAAAAACAGAGCCTAGGCGGGCCTTGCATGGCCTCCCTGAGTCCCGGTTTTGATGGCAGGGGCACCACAGGCCGATCTTTGCTGTTTCCAGGGCAGCCCCGCAGGCCAGATCTAAGCACCCTACAGGCCGGATCCGGGCCCCGGGCCTTGAGTGTGACATCCTTGTGATAGATCAAATTACAGATTATTTTCGTTATTAACAACCAAAAATCTATAAGATATATCCAAAAGTGTTCAGGAAGCAAAATCTTTTTTTCCCAGATTATTTAATGGGCATTGCATTTAGGAAGCTGCTAGTAATGACCATGGGCACTTACCCACTACCATATTACAGTGTTAACCATCCATTCTTGAAATCTGGATAAATATGAAGTCGACTGTCCCCATTACTGATGACTATCTTGTTCTCTTGCCTCTCTTTCTACTCAGGGGGATCCCCTGACTTCTCTCCAAGGTTAAGGTGACAAGACCCAAGTGTTTTTATACACCTCATGGCTTTCCCTACGCAGTTTTAGAGTAAAGGAGAAAATACTGTTTAATACTAATACAGCCTACAAAGATTTAAAATCATTTGTTTCATGCCTGGCCCTGAGAGGATGGATCAACAAAGAAAATAAAAATTACAAAGATTATTGCATTGCTCCCAGGAATCTTAGAGGGATTCTTAAATAGGAAAATAACAAATAAAAATATTATACAGTGGTATCTTGGTACTCAATTGCTTTGAAATTCATCAAATTTGGTACTCAATGCATTTTAACATGAAAGGTTTGTCCATTACTCATCGTTTGTTTGGTACTCAACGCACAAGCTAGAACTTGTCAGTGTCAGGTACCTTGTGACTACATTATTCCTTATGGGAAAAATTTGTCCGATAATCATCACTTTTGGCACTCATCGTGCCTCCTAGAACCAATTAACAGTGAGTTCTGACGTACCACTGTAAATAAAATCAAATTCTACCAAGGAAGAAAGTCCTGAAAGGTGATGCCAGAAATGAATTATCATGTCTTCCAGAGGTGGGTTTCAGCAGGTTCTGACCAGTTCTGGAGAACCGGTAGCGGAAATTTTGAGTAGTTTGGAGAACCGGTAGTAAAAATTCTGACTGGCCCTGCCCCCATCAATTCTCTGCCTCCCAAGTCCCAGCTGATTGGGAGGAAATGGGGATTTTGCAGTAACCTTCCCCTGGAGTGGGGTGGGAATGGAGATTTTACAGTATTCCCCTGCCACACCCACAAGCCACGCCCACCAAGCCATGCTACGCCCACCAAGCCACACCCACAGAGCCAGTAGTAAAAAAATTTGAAACCCACCACTGATGTCTTCCCAAAGACTTTGAGGAAGGATCCCATGGTCTTCCAGCTGTTGCTGAACAACAACAATTCTACAGCAATCCAGATGGGATAGTCATGGCTGAGGGACGCTGGAAATTATACCACCAATGTTTTATGTGTTGGTTGGGGAAGGTTTTGATTGATTTGAAGAAACTGGATGTCTTCAGCACCAAACATTCACATTAAAAGAAGGTCCAGATATTTAATCTCTGGCCATTCAGTGTTCGCTCTGCCTTCTTTGGCACTAAGGTACTGAAAGGCAGAAGTGGATCATAGGTTTTGAATTGCCTATCTCAACTCTAAGCAATCCCAGGGGGTCTTATAAAGCACTCAGAAGGATGAGAATCAACATTTTTCATCTCTTCAAGAAATTGAACAACATACGTCCTTTGAAAGCGCACAGAGCACATGGTATTTCTCTGTAAAGAGAAATACAGTCTGCCTTGTTTGTCATTTAAGTATACGCTTTGACAAAATGTTTAATGTAGAGGTTTTTCTGATCTGTCTGTCTTGTGGATTGGGTTGGGGTTTTGCTTTATTTTGGAGGTTTTTCTGTCTTTCAAATCTCTAATCGCAACCAATTCAAAGCCAGAAGCATGAAGATAGGGCAAATGCAGATAACAGAATGATAGAAGATGAAGCATGTAGACACAGGGCTTTGTTGAAAGGGGAGAGCAAGGGCAGAAGTTTCAAAACAAGTCAAAGCATTTATTATACCCACAAGACAAAACAGTATGGATAAAGCCTAAAAAGTGAATGTGTGTGTATCTATATCTATCTATGTGTGTGTGTGTGCATCTCTTTATATGTCTGTCTGTCTATCCGTCCATCTTTCTTCCATTTAATCATGTCTGATTCACAGAGAGTGACTTGACAAGTCCCTGCAGTTTTCTTGGCAAGATTTTTTTCAGAAATGATTTGCCTCCTTCCTAGGACTGAGAGAGAGTGACTGGCCCAAGGTCAGCCAGAGAGCTTTGTGCCCAAAGTGGGATTAAAATTTACAATGTCCCAATTTCGAACCTGATGCCTTACCCTCTATACGAAACAGGCAGGATAGATAGATAGATAGATAGATAGATAGATAGATAGATAGATAGATAGACAGACAGACAGACAGACAGAGAAAGACAGAAAAACAAAGACATATATAATCACACAATAAATCAATATGATAAATAGTAGAACAATGGTGGAGTAGGATAACATGAGTAAAGCAGAGAACATGGCTTCTATTTGCTGTTCCTCCTGTTTGGTAAGAACTCAGGTACTTCCTCCCAGGTTAGTCTTCAATTTGTTTTATCGTCTTACCGGAGCTAAAAGTTTAAACTTCTATCTATTTACTAATATTGTATGTTACTCTGCTTTACCATTATTGTACTAGTTAGCTTGTATTTTTATATTTTAATTCTTTGTTACATATCTTATATTTATGTGTATGCATACATATATACAAACAAACACACACACACACACACACACAGAAAGAGAGAGAGAGAGGAGAGAGAGCGCCAGTTTGTCTAGTGGTTAAGGTGCCAAGGCTAGAAACCCACGAATTCTAGTCCCACTTTAGGCATGAAAGTCAGCAGGATGATTTGGGCCAGTTACTCTCTCAGTTCACCTCACCTCACAAGTCTGTTGTGTGAAAAACAGGAAGAGAAAATAATATTAGGTAAATTTGCCTCAAGTTATTTATTTAAAAAAAAAATAAAGGAGGGATTTTTAAAGATGTAATACATAAAATAAATAAAAATAATGAAAGACACACACATACATGTACATAGCATACAAAGTGTGGGTATATACATATACAGTACATATATATACATATATAACTACACCTATATAGTATCTCTATCAGTCTCTACACATTATAGGTTTTACCTTGCTGCTTCTGGCCTTATGGATATAATCCGTGATTTGAGATTTGATTTGATTTGATTGAAAGTTACAAACAAAGAACTACAGAAAAAAGCTCATCTTAGTAATCACTACTACCTGGAAAAAGAAAAAGAATACTGAAATGTTTGTTGAAATAACTTTTCATTGAATGCATTCGTTGTGATGTTGTTTTTACACAAATCAAACAAAACAGGTAACATGTTAACGAAAAAGTGGCACCGTTAGCAGGTTATAATTAAAGAAGGTGGAAAGGGATTTAGTATTTGCAAAGGAGGTGGGGAGGGAATTGTATGCTTTTTATTATCCTAACTCCGTCAGTTGGGCTTGAAATCACTAGATAACTTCCTGTGTACATTCAATTTGCAAGCATATCTCACATAGCATTTTTAGGCTTGACACCTTAGACCACTAACTGGCATTCAGGTTCAGTTCTCCTATGACTTCGAAACCTGACTAACTTTATTTCCATTCCATTTCACTTTTACTTAAAAGAACTACAGGTTATAAACTGCATCAAGTAATTCAAGGTTTGCACAAAGGAAGCGTGTGAAAATCCAAATTGATTATGCCTTTGTACTCAGATGAGGATGGATTCCATTTGCTTTATTAAATAATAATAATAATAATAAAAAGAAAGAAATATGACCTCTGCATTGTTATCTGGCAAAGGTGAAAGAATGCTCCCAAACTGATATGGATTGACTGAGTTTTACATTTCTTGAGAAAGGTTGGCCTTGAAGAAAATCTAAATTCTTAAATTTCCTTCCTGCACATGTGGCCTAGGTGTCAGACAGCATCTTTTCTATTCAACATCAATTTGTCAAGTCAGTATCTGAAACAGTTTCATATGTTAGCCATTTGGCAAAGTAGCTCCTGATCTTCTCCTGAAGAACCTAGTTCCTAGTTTGGTTTCCATGCTTTGGAGACATGCTTTTAAATCCTTGAACATCAGAATTAAGTACTGTACCAATTGATGCTCAATCTTCTCCTGGGTATTTATGTGACATACTGTGCAAAGATTAAGCATTTGTTTTATAAGGTGATGGAACCTAATGCATGTAACTATAATATAACTACTATAACCACTGTCTATAGAGGGACAATCGAGAGCATCCTGTCATATTGCATGTGTGTCTGGTTTGGAAGCATTACTGCTTCAGACAGGAAGGTGGTGCAGAGAGTGGTGAGGATGGCAGAAAAGATTATTAGCAGTTCACTCCTTTATATCCAAGATATAGCACATAAGTGATGCTTGAGCAGGGTCCATAGGATTGTCTGGGATGCTACACATCCTCTTCACAACATGTTTTCCTTGTAACCTTTTGGGAGGAGGCTTTGTGGTATCCGAAGCAGAACATTCAAATTCAGCCACAGTTTTGTTCCATATAGTATCAAACTCACATGTTTCCTCTTTTCCCTATGTATTCAAAATGGACAGTGATTAATATTTGTGTTTGTGCGTGTAGGTATATACGTGTGTGTGTATCATGTGTATATGTGTATATGGGTAGATGTATACTGTACTTTCTTTTGAGAGCAGGCAACAAAATTTCATTTTCAATGTGGGCCAGTGTGCTCACAGTAAAAAATGACAATAAGGTTTACTTTACCTTAATAAAACTGTTCAGGTAGGCATTGAAGCATGGTTATGTTGTATTTCAAGGAAATTGATGCCAACTGTGGAGGTTAGAAGTTAAACCACATAATATTTAAATGAGGGTGAATTTAGAGGGGTTTTGCCCAAAAAAACTAACATTTATTTCTTCATGACTTGGAGACTAAGTCCAAACTGTTTTTTTAGAAATAATAATAATAATAATAACTTTATTGTCATTGTATGTGTATACACAGTATACCCATACAACAAAATTCACTTAACACCCAAAGACCAGGTCCAACACACATAACAACCCCAAACACGTTCCCACCCACAACAATTCCCCATCCCTAAACCACCCAAACATCCACACAACAGACCAAGTAATGCTGTCCAGCAGCTCACTGATAGTGGCTCTTTAGTTCATTGTTGAGTGCAATTATAGCTCTGGGATAAAAACTATTCATGTGAAACAAAAACTAGCTCACTCAGATAGACTTCTTTAAAATAAATCATTAATCCAATATGTGTCTGTGCTGCCTTCCACCGATCATGGAACTCAGTTTGAAATTCATAGTATGTCTAGTTGGTCTCCTATCCAGGTATTAACTAGACCCAGAGGTACTAAATACGAACGTTTAGGGAGCATCTTCTTCCCAGAAGGTCATCCTTGACTGTCTCGGATAACCTTTCTTCAGTCTCTAACTTTCCCTATCTGGGGGGGATTGTTAAGAGGGCAGTTGGATTTCAGCTGCAGAGGGCTGCAGATTTTAGTCTGGATATGACCAGGAGATGGTATGGAGATGGTATTGGTCATGCTTGTGGATGACTTGTGGAGGGCTCAGGATGGAGATAGTGCAATTGTCCTCGGGCTTCTGGATATCCTTCTGGGCTAGCTGTGGGGATTGGGAGTAGGAGGCACAGTCTTGCAGTGGTTCTCCTTCATCTTTTGTAGCCTTCAGTTGGTATTGGTGAGGGAGGAGGTCCAGACCTAAGCCTTGGCAAAGTGGCATGCTTCAGGATTCTCATCATTCCCTTTTAACATCAACATGAAAACACATGAGGTGTGGAGGGGAGGTATCAGCAGTGAAATGCACTTACCTTTGCTACCAGTTCGGAAATGTGAGCACGCTCGTGTGTGCGCTCACTACACTCATGCACGCCTCTTTTGCACATTCAAAAATGGGATGTAATGACGTCCTAGCGGGTGGGCGGAGCCTCTCACCACCAGCCTTACCAGTTTGCGCGAGCTGGAAAAATCCCGCCGGATTTCACCTCTGAGAGGTATCATCAGTGTGTTGATGATGTCCAGTTGTACATCTCTGCCATTGGTCAGGTAGGTGATGCTATTTCCGTGCTAACCTTAAAGGTTTATTGTCTGGATATGGAAGAACCAGCTCCAGTTCAAGCCTAGCAAAAGATGGTGGTTTTGGGCTTCTGGTCCTCCTGGTTTTATGTTATCTTTGACTGTCAGTGGGATAGCTCTTCCCCAGGCAGAGTTATTGTGCAATTTGGAGATCCTCCAGGACATGTGATTCCTGCTCAAGGATCAGATAGTATCTGTTACTAAGGAGGCCTTTGCACAGACATATCCTATACACCAATTGCTATATGAAGCTTCTTCGGCAATAACTGGATGGTGGAGAATGGAAGGATTTATACTCCTTGCAGATAGCTGTTCATTTGCATTCTTTTAGCAAATTGGTAAGGTCACCTAATTGTACTGGAATTTGAAATGGAAGACACCAAGGGGAGGCAAAACCTCTGTCTGCTCAAAAATAGGACCCTTAGTCTACATGCACTTTGCTCTGGATTTATCGAATACAGGAGGTCCCTACTGATTTAAAAACCATGAAATACTGGTTGGAAACAAAACATTGTCAGGATTCCAAAATTTGTTTTGATTGTTGCCCAAGATTATAGAAGATGTTTAGCCTCTTGGGGAAGAGATGACGCAATTCAACATTTGCTTGCCTGTCATTGCAGAAATGATTGCAGTGACTGCAGACACTGTAGAATTAAGCAAAAAATTAAAATAAAAAAAAAAGCCCACATTTCTTACAAATTATTTATATGGACAACCTATTTGAACAATCTTTCCTCATTGCTAACATATCCAACATTATTTCAGTCTTCTGCCCTTGTGTTATCTTTTTGGTATTTCCTTCTGCTCAGTTCTCACATCTTGGAAACAGATACACAACTCCACCCAAGCAAGAAAACAACAAGGTTAGAACTTGTTGGGCTTGGTGCCTGCTGAACTTTTTTTTCTCCAAATGATAAAAATGGTAGGATGCCTTTTGGCACAATATCCACTTTAGCCTGTGGATTTAATAAATAGATTATTAAACATATCAAACAGCAAACATATATTGTTAAATAGATTTAAAAACCTCCATGGAATATAAATGTAGTTGCCTAGAAGTAACTCTATTTGATTGTAATACAAGATTCCCAGTAGGCCAGAAAGAAACTAAAACCACAAGTACTGACACTACCTTTATTGTATAAGGTTATAGTAACAGAATCTTGAAAGTCTGAAAGCACTTCTCCCCTTTTACTTTTCAGATGATGAAGGCAGATCCCTTCTGAGATGCCTCCTCATTTCTTCTTGGACTGAGATATCTCTTGTCTGACCATTGCCTAGGCTGTGGCCTCCTCCTCCTGTCTCTCAAGGTTATTCTCACAGGATTAAGGTCAATCAAATAGAGGTATATAACCATGGGACACTAGGAGGACTCCACAGGCAGTGCTGGGTAGCTTTCATCTGGATAGATCTGAAGGCAGAGAGAGAAGTAGGTGCAGGAGTGTCTGGAGGTTGGAGTCAAAAAGATCAACCATTTAATCATGATGTCATAGCTGCGACCTTGATTTTTTTTATTCCTACCCCTCCAGAAACCCCTAGACAAGATGGAGTAATTCATTTATCAATGGAATTCGTTACTGAACTAGTTGGAACTTTAAGCACTATTTTAAAAGATTAATACAGGAAGATTTTGGAATCAAACCGAGATCTATTGAAATAATGAAACTATGTAATTTTCTTCTGCTGCTGCTATTCTTTTCTTTATTTGGAGCTACTTCCAGCTGATTGATAGCTGGAATAGATTAATGTGATTAAATTCAACAACTTGTGGGGCAGAAATACATAGATACAGATTCTTCATCTGGGAAAAATTTCGCATCTTATGGTACCAAATGTTGCTTAATCTGCCAGGATCAGCACATTTTTTTCTCTACGACTATCAGATTTTCCAAGGCAAAGGCCTTTGAGAACACCACAGTTTTCCATTCCTCTGCATGTAAACTCCATCTCCCAGTTGGAAATTAGATTTGAACTTTATGCAGAATACTGAGAAACCTTCATATAATGGCAAGGTTGGAAGAGACATTCAGGAGAGTTTAAGCCCCTGTTGATAGATGATAGATGATAGATGATAGATAGATAGATAGATAGATAGATAGATAGATAGATAGATAGATAGAATTCTTTATTGGCCAAGTGTGATTGGACACACAAGGAATTTGTCTCCGATGCATAAGCTCTCAGTGTACATACAAGCAACAAGTGATAAATCATGATCATAATCTTCATAAAATACATTCATCATAAATCATAAGATATGCATAAATCATAAGATACAACATATAGTGATAATCATAGGATAATCATACTAAATAAGCAATCAACATAAATCATACTAAGATACTAAATAAAACAATATAAATCGTAAGATATAAATATATAAGTAAGATATAATATAAATCGCCCCCCCCCATGCCCAGCTGAGCTGCATGATAATCAGAGGCTTTTTTTTTACTTGTAAAAGCATTTTTTCTACAACCTCTTCCAATGAAAAAATGCTTTTACAAGTAAAAAAAAAAGCCTCTGATGATCGCGCGGCTCAGCTGGGATCATCAGAGGCTTTTCAAAGCATTTTTTTTCTGCAACCTCTTGGCTGAAGAGGTGGTTTAAAAAATGCTTTGGAAAGTCTCTGACAATCCCAGCTGAATTGCCTGATTGGCAGAGGCTTTTCAAAGCATTAGAAAAAATGATTTCAAAAGTTAAAAAAAAAAAAAAGTTGGCCACGCCACCCAGTCACATTACCCCCACCACCAAGCCACACCCACAGAACTGGTAGTAACAAATTTTACATTTCACCCCTGCCTTGAATCCAGCAAGATTCCAGTTAAGTGTTAAATTCAGTAATTTGTGAATAAATGGAACTGGACACAACTGAGTAACATTATAGGTATTGCAGTGTAATCATATACTGACTTCTATGGACATAAGTTTGGTCGAAGTGATCAGGATTTACAGGTAGTCCTCAACTTACAACAGTTCATTTAGTGACCATTGAAAGTTACAACAGCACTGAATAAAGTGACCTACGACCATTTTTCACAGTTACAATGTTTGCAGCATGGACATGTGATCCAAATTCAGAAGATTGGCAACCAGTGCATATTTATGATGGTTGCAGTGTCCTGGGGTCATGTGATCATCGTTTGCAATCTTCCGACAAGCAAAGTCAATGGGGAAGCCAGATTTACTTAACAACCAGGTTACTAATTTAACAACGTCTGTGATTCACCTAACAACTGTGGCAAAAAATGTCATAAAATGGGGCAAAATTCACTTAACAAATATCTCACTTAACAACAAAAAATGTGGGGCTCAGTTGAGGTCGTAAGTCAAGGACTACCTGTACTCCTGAGCAGTTATCCAGATAATTGCCCTTTTATATCCTGGTTCTGCCTATATTTCTCCGGTGAGGTCAAAAAGAAGGAGAAAGAGTTTATGAGACTTACTAGTATGTTATTGAGAAAAAGACTGGCTGAACTAAAAGTAGCTCACAGTTTGTTTTTGACTCTGATTTACATACAGTGAAGGAAGACTGCAAGTTTACAGCAAATCTATGCACTTCAGTACCAACTTACCTCTTGCATACTCTGTCTAACTTAGATTCATTGGCTGTTCTTTGATAAACCTTTTCACTTGGAGTTCTCATCTCCAGCTCAAAGTCCATAAGACCCGGCCGGATCCTTTGAGGCAATATCAGGTGACTCTCCCCTCCTTCGTTTCTAAGGGCAGCAACTGTGAGAAATATTTCAGGCAGTCATTGAACTATGTGTCTGCCTCATTAAATGGTGGGGGGAGAAAAAATTCAAGGCTCTCTGAATATAGTAACAGTTTTATCTGCAACAGGAAGAACTGCCAGATTTCCTTTCTGTTTTTAATAGTCGTGTTATTAACAATTATAATAAAAAAAAATAAAAATGAATACAAAGTATAAAAACTTTAAAAGTTCAGAAAAAAATAGAAAAAATAATAAAGAGAAATAAAAGAAATATATAAAGAAAGGACTCCTACGCTCATTACGATTTTAATATTCCGGCTCTTATTTATAAATAAATCCTTAAAACCTTGGTAGAGCCTTGGTAGTACAGTGATCTAAAGCACCCTGTTATTAACACCAGCTGCCTGCAATTATTGCAGGTTCAAGTCTCACCAGGCTCAAGGTTGACTCAGCCTTCCATCCTTTCTAAGGTGGGTAAATTGAGGACCCAGTTTGTGGGGGCAATAAGCTGACTTTGTATAAATATACAAAAGTATGAAGGCTATTGCTTAGCGCATTGTAAGCCGCCCTGAGTCTCCGGAGAAGGGCGGCATATAAATAAATAAATAATAATAATAATAAAGTCCATAATGCTTTTTCTTCACTTGTACTATATGGTGGCACCAATATGCCTCAGCAATGCTTTTTTTCCTGTCATGTTCCTATGACACTGACATCATTTAACACTGGGATCCCCAACCCCCAGGCCATGTGAGTGGCAGGTGAGGGAGTGCACAGCTGTACTTGCGTGAATGGCAGGCACTCATGCTTGCACACGAAGCTCCATCTGTGCGAGCTGCGGGCATGCAAGCTCATGCATGAAGCTCCATTTGTACCAGTGCAAATGGAGCTGTCCGCACTCATGTTTACACCTGCCAATTGCACACCACTATCCCCTCTACCCCTACCTTGGCCGGGCTGCTAAGCCAGAAAGAAAGACAGGACCACTGGTCTAACACCCAGTCCATAAAGCAGTACCAGCATCACAACTTAACAACCTAACTCAACTGAATAGTTGCTGACCATTGTGTATGTAGTGGGAGCCCCACAGTGCTATTCGAGAAAAGTGCTAAATATCTATCCAAAAGGAACTCAATTACCAGCCACAATCATAGTTCTCTTTGAATGCATTTATTTAGAACACTTGTCTTCCAAAAGAGCTGGAACTCCAAAGCTGTCTGGATTGTGATAAAAGAACAACAGAAAATTCAGTGGTCCAGGAAAATCATAAAATGCATGCAACAGGAAGAGCTGCCAGTGATCTGCTTCAGAGCATCTATCTATCTACCGTACTTTTCAGTGTATAAGACACACTTTTTCCCCTCCTAAAAGAGGGTGGAAATGTTGGTGCATCTTATACACCGAATACAGCCATTTTTGGTCTCCCAAAGCCCAGCCCTGTGCATCCTATTTTTGCTAAAAATGAACCCATTATTCACAAAAAACAGGGAACACAGAGGCTTTGGGAGGCCTTCAGACTGCTCCAGGGGGAGGGGGAGGGCAAAAACTTTTTTTTCTTGCTTATCTCTTTGAAATCTTGGTGCGTCTTATACACCGGTGCGTCTTATAGTCCGAAAAATACGGTATCTATCTATCTATCTATCTATCTATCTATCTATCTATCTATCTAT